>JAHBCN010002181.1:0-97063 GCA_019359885.1 Listronotus oregonensis
TTTTTCGTCCCCCCGGGATCTTCCCTTTGCAACCTAATTTTTTTTCCGATGAAGATTTTTTGTTAACAATCTTCGTTCCCGTTGTACAAGAACCTGTCGAACAAATAAGAGCAGAAAATGTAGGCCCCGTTAGAGCACTTCCCCCGGCCGGGATGTTAATTGGGTTGGCAAGTGCGGGTTCTCCGCAGACAGTGAAAGGCTCATCCCCAAAAAAAAAAAACACCATCACCTCAACAATCAGACAGCCCTCAATGTTTAAAAAAAAAAAAAAGGAATGGAAAAACGAGGGCCTCGATAGTTGATATTCTTAACAAACCCACCTTTACCAACAGAGACACTAGGGCTTCCAAAAAAAACTAGGTCCAAACAACCTCCACAATATTGACGGAAACCCAATGAAATTAATTTTGAAAAAAACCCCAAAGGGAAAAAAAGGGAAAAGTAAAAACAAATGTAAGAAAAAAAAAAAAATTACAAGAGAAAAGCCGAACAGTCACAAAAAAAATGTTAAGAAGGCAAAATTTAAAAAGAAAGTATTTGAAGATTCATCGGATGACCTTGAAGAATTGAGCGATAAAGATCTGTGCGATGATGAAGCTCAAATGATGGGGATGAAACAGAGTTGTCTTTTTTGCGATGACTCTGGGAAGAGCGGAGAGCTGGGTTCAGGTGCACAGTCTGTGGTAGATGGGTTCATTCTGAGTGCTCGGGTTTTAAAAAACCTGATGATTACATATGTGACTTTTGTATGAATAAAATGGTTTAAAAGCATATTAAGTACTATTATTTAAAAAAAACATGATATTTACAAAATATAAAGAAAAATATTCCTAATCTATAGTGGCCCCCATTACCCGACATGACGGGGTAATTAGAGCCTTCCCCGATTTACTGTTTTCTAATGATAGCCCCTAATACAATAATTATAAAAAAAATAAATCATCGCAACCATGACAAATATCTTAAGCTACCTATCAATATCTTTGGAATGTCTGTAAAGTCATAAATATAATTTTGATGAAGGTTTTTATTTATGTGGCTCCCATTCCCCCATTCTCCCCTACTCATCAAATTATAAAGATATAGTACTAAATAACAGGACATCAGTGGCGGATCTGCCATAAGGCTCAGTAGGCTAAAGCCTAGGGCCCTAAGAGAAAGGAGGGCCCCAATGTTACAAAGGGCCCGCAAAGCACTTATGCCTGATTGCGCTAAGAAACTCATCTTACAAAATGTCAAACTGGGGCGATAAAATCTACTACTTACTTATCCAAAACTGTATATGAAGAGATTGTGCAGCTCATGGGAAAAAATGTTTTAAAACGTATTATTGAGCAGATTAACGAGAATGATACAAAATATTATACTATCATTGTAGACTCTACACCAGATATTGCTCATACAGACCAGCTAGCAATAATATTAAGATACTGTTATAACGGAGAAATATTTAAACGATTTGTAACCTTTCTACAGCTCGAAAATCACACCAGTGAGACACTATTTACAAAAATATCACATTTTTTAAATGATGTTGGTCTTCCTTTTGAAAACCTCCGTGGGCAATCATACGATAACGCGTCTAAAATGAGTGGAAAACACACAGACGATGACATTTGACAGGTGACAGATGACAGGTGACATTTGACAGGTGACATTTGACGCATGCGCAGTACTCTAAAATAGGCGTAGCCCAAAATTCCTAAATAGTGACGTCATGTTCGCGCATGCGCAGTACCCTGTCTGCCAGAAGCGCCGCAATGTCTACTGACTTACAAGCTAGAATAAAAATAATTAATGCACTAGCCCATTTTGCCCCATGTGCTGCACATTCTTTAAATTTGGTTGGAGTGGAGGCAGTGTCCGTTGTAATGGAAATGACAGTATTTTTCGGAACTATTTAGCAAATTTACACTCTTTTTTGCGTCCCCACACCGTTGAAAAATGTTGAGTGAAAGAGCATTACTGGCATATTCACCTAAAAATTTAAGTACCACTAGATGGTCCTTCCATTATGAGTCAGTTCGTGCTGTAAAAGTTAGCTATCAAAAAATACTCGATACTCTTAGATACTTATTTGATGAGAGCTCTGAAAAAGCAGAATGTAAATTAGAGGCAAAATGGTTATATAAAAGACTTACGAAGCGGGAAACAGCAGTTTTATCTATAATATGGAAAATAATTTTGGAGCGAATTAATAAGGTTAACAAAATATTACAAACTACTGATTTAGATATATGCCAAGGATACAATTTACTTCATTCATTGGAGTTGTTCATTAGGGGTTTACATGAAGATTCCGAGCAAAAAATGAAAAATTTTGAGAAGAAAGCAACTGAACTGAGTACAGAAGTTCAAAAAAATTTTTGATAAGCATAAAAGGCTATGAACAAAAATATATTCGGATGAAGAGAAAGGAAGAGATATTCTTAACGAAACGGAAAAGTTTCGTATAGGGGTGTTTAATATTCTATTAGACAAATTAGGGGTAGAACTTAAAAAAATAAGTTTTGTATATAAGAAACTTGAAGATAAATTTAAATTTATAATAAACTTGGGCAAAAAAGAGTCAATAATCGAACCAGAATCAATGCAGTCTGTTATGTCATTATATAGGAATGATATTGGAGAAGAACTAGTTGGTGAATGCAGTCAATTTCAGCATTATTTAGATATGGTATGTTTTGAACAAAATGATTCTATTAGAAAATCTTATTCATATATTTCCGAACCTCTATACAATTATCAAAATCTACTTAACAATACCTATAACAAATTGCGAAGCAGAACGATCATTCTCAAAAATGGCCATATTAAAGAATAAATGCAGATAAAAAATAAGGGATCGAAGATTAAATAACCTTTCAATTCTGTCAATAAAATATGATATAACGAGATCCATTACCTATGATGAAGCAATTCGCGAGTACGCTTCAATTAAATGAAGAAGAGACTTTTTTTAAATATTTGATAATTTTAATTATAATAAGGATAAGTTTGTTTTAGTTTTAATAGAATTTAAACATCCATCATTTGTCGTTTTATTTTTTGCTTAGAGAATTTCAGTTTTTTTCAAAATTCAAAAAAATTAGCTTCATGTGGGCTAGGTAGGGCCTCAAAGTTTCAGTCAGCCTAGGGCCCCAAAAAACTGCGATCCGCCACTTCAGGACATAACTAAAATTGATCAAATTAGCATTATTATGGGATATAATGAAAGAAAAAGAGATGTGATAAAGTAATCGGCCTGCAAATAAAAAAATGGTTTTTTGGATTTGACATTGAGGATGGTCATTGTCTCTAAAAAAACTAAAAGAAATAACTTGTATTGAGTCGGCTTTTACTTGGTGGAAGTCCATTATATAGAGGAGTGATAACTTAGAAAAGAAATAATACTTTTCAAACTTCCACAATTTTTTATTTTTATTTGTAATGTAATGACTGTCCAAAAATTTACATAGGACAAACGGGTAGGAATTTCGATAAACGTGTTAATGAACATTATTCTAGTTTTGTTAAAAAGAAAAAAGATTCTAATTACTCCAACCATTTAATAGAAGAACAACATTCATTTAATTTTAACTATGACATTCTACATATTGAAAACAAAAGTGTAAAATTAAATTTGCTAGAATCCATGGAAATAAACAAGCTCAAAAATTCCAATATTCTTTTAAACAATCAATTAGACTTAAATTCTTCTCCGTTATTGAATCTGTTTTATTAATAGGTAAATATAATAATTAGGTTTTTCCTATTGTAAATATCTACCTGCTTATTTGTGTACATGTTGGTTGTAAGTTTTAGTTTATAGTAATACCAGTCTCTTAAACTCCTTTGACGAAGCAACAGTGTTGCGAAACATGTCGAGTTTTCTTTTGTATAAATAAAACTTAAAAATAAAAAATTGTGGAAGTTTGAAAAGTATTATTTCTTTTCTAAGTTATCACTCCTCTAAAAGAAATATTTTTAAAGTCCGTAACAACATTAATATAAGTGGTATGTACGTATAATGGTGTACAGGGTGGCGCCTTTTCGAACGATTTTCAGTACCAGTAAGACTACACGAGATAGAACTAATTGATGGCACATTCTCAAGACCGATCTTCAAAACAACTGCAAAGAAAAAACAGATCGCGGCTAACTTCGTGTCGCGGTACAAGGTTTTTTTTTAAATTTTGACCATTTTACCACACCTTTGTATGTCGGTTGGTATTAAAGAAAAGCTTAGAGCAACTTTGTGTAGAATTTTACGTAGAATCGGTGCTCAACTTTTTTTGCCGGTTACAGTTTTAAAGATTTAATGCACACCATGTATATTACCCATGTATATTATTTTACCATTCGGTTTAATTTACCTCATACTTGATACTACACGCTTTTATTTATTGAAAAAACGGTATGAAAATTTATGACAAAAAAGACATTAAGGACGTAAAAATATAATTTAAATTAATTTTTTTATTTATCATGAATTTTTTAATTTTATTCTGAGGATCCATGGGCAATTAGTCTTTTAAAAGTATTAATGCTTGGTTGCCTTTTTTTCTATATCTACAATATATTACTATAAAACATTTCCAATTTTTTATCACCTGAAGAATTTTTTAGCAGAGTTGCCAGCCTTTTAATAAGTGACCCGCGCATAGTCTTTTATCCTTAAAATTGCAAAATTTTGCAGGATATATTCCCGGTGTAGTAGTATCTAGAATTTTTTTCTCTTAATTGATGGCTGCCTTTGTCATAACGGTAAAAGAGGCTTAAATCTTGTGCATTCTTAGATTAGTATCAATGTTATCCTAAAACAACTGTATATAGAAAAACTGATAATTCTGTATTGGGAGATACCACAAAACCTGTGTATTTTAGGTCACTTGTTTTTATTATAAGCTCCAACTACTTTCATATTTGTTAAAACTTTCATTGTCACATAACACACACAATTTTTTTCTTTCTTTTACTTTTCTTATTTGGATTTTATAAATGCAATAAGCTTGTTGTAGTTTAAAATCTTTTGATTCTTCTTAAGAGAGATACATAAGTTCAGTATAAAATTGACAGTCCATAAGAAAAAATGTGTCAATAATATATTTTTACCACGTCTCAAGTATCTTATCAATTTTAATCACAAGCAGGTTGGTGTCGACCTTTTAACTTCAAAGTTTATATTTGCCGTTTTTAAGCTCAACATTTCCTTTAATGGGAGATGTTTAAATCGGCAAAATTACTTTTGACGTTTGTTGCAAATATTTCTCATAAAAATAATTCCATTTTAATAAGTAGTTTAAACGATTAACATTAATTATCGCATGCTGGTATTTCAAAAGACAAACATAAATAAATAAATAATTAACGTATTTTTATAAAAGCCGTAGTTTTTTCCTGGAATAGAAAAGTTAGTTTTTGTGGCTTGCAATGATATTAACTATTCCTAGTCTTAAAAGATTTGACAGAGCTACTTTCTTTATCGTCTATCCGTCATCCGCTCACAGATCCACTGATTTTACTCATTTTACCCATGCTGGTAGATAAGATGCGTACTGGCTATTATACATTCTTCACCATATAAAAAAATTGGAAGGGACAATTACAAAAAGAGGCTGGCTAGAAAAATAGGTAAATGAAAAAAAATAAGGAAACCAAAGCAGAGTAAAAACAAAAGTGGATAAATAAAAAAAGGTGACCAAAAAGAAAAAAGTAACCAAGCTTAGCTTATTAATAATGAGCAACGATAGTGGAATTAAAAACACACCATTTTTGTATTATAAAGGTTGTTATTTGGAGTTAGAAGAAGGCTGGATTGCATGTTCCGAGTGCGGCAAATGGGCTCAGTGTAGTGCTGGTATAAATCACGGAGATGAAGATGCAACGTTTATTTGCAAATTTTGTCAGTCAATATAAATTGGTATTGCAAACCGCATCTTGCCCCTTATGGTTTTCTATCCTACCCGAAGGAAGGGGCAAGATGGGGAAATCAGACTTTTTTACTTTTTGTCTATTATCTAGTTAATTATCCAGACATGTCCATAATTAGACTTAATCATGAAGAACTTATTACCAAAGATGATTACATAGATAAGAAAATGTTAATTTTATTGCGCTTTAAAAATTAAGTACACCGTCTTGCCTGTTTTTGGATCAATTAGCCAAAAATTCCAAAGTGTTTTTCGACAAATGTTTCACATCGTTTGTGTCCTATTAAAATGTCTTTGCTTTCAGAAATTACCATGTACTTTCATGTTTTCTATTACAATATTTAAAAATAAAATTAAGACGGTTAATTAAAATTATGCCTATTACAAAAAAGGTGATAAAGTTTAACAACCTGTATTAGGATTAATCTGAACACAAAACAAAAATATAATAGTTACACCACAGTTTACTTGGAAAATAATGACAAGTTAATGTTTTCGTTTTATGTGCAGGTTGATCCTGAAGTAGGATTTTAAACTTTTATCGACTCTTTAAAGTACAATAATTCCAAGTAACAAGTTTAAATATTAAAAAACAAGAAAAAATATGTTAATTTCTGGAATGCAAACACATTTTTAATAGGACGAAAACGACGTAACGATGTAAAATATTTAACTAAAAGCACTTTCGAATTTTGACCTTTTTGATCCAAGGGGAAGCATAATTTTGTTTGTTTCTTTGGGTAATGTAGATCAGTTTAAAACAAACAAACGTCAATGAAGACTTTTTACAACAAGGTATTTTGTTCAATCTTATCGCTATACGGAGTAGGTTAGAAAAGAAAGTTTTATTTTTATTTTTTTTTAAATCTTTGAATAGTCCACGAAGGCTGATGCCTAAGTACTACCGTACCGTGGGTGTTTTAAGAGTTGTGAGAGGAAGTTTGTTTACACGGGACGTAAAAATTTGGAGATTGGAAGTAGAAAAAAAACTTCTGCGGGTTCCAAAGTCTGGACACTCTGGGGATAAAGAAATGAAGAAAGCGGTAAATTCGGGGCCTCTCTAATTGAACTGTAAAAGGATGTATAGAAGTTGCATTACGTGTTGCTTTGTTGAGAGCTGCCAGAGGGAAAATTATACTTGCCAACTCCTCTGAGCAGATGCCGGGAAAATATCTATAGAAGAGCAACAGAACCCCTACAGCTCGATGGTGGACAAGAGAGGAAAGCCTTTCTGTAAGCGTGGGATCATTAATAAGACGAACGGCTCTTCTTTGAATGGAGTCCAGAATGCAAGTGTTGTAGAAGAGCGCCATTTCACAAAAATGACAACAATATTCTAAAGAGGTCTGACTTGGGATACATACGAGTATACAGATTGGAAAAAAGAAATACTTTCTGACTTGAAAGAGAAATCCAAGCTTTCTTAAAGCTTCCGAGGATGTTATGTGTTTGTGCCAGTCGAGGTTTTCTCAAAAGTAACGCCGACAAGATCAAACGACTCTTTGTTCTGCGGAACTTGGCCGCTCATATGAAACGGATGAGCAATTGCAGACTTTTTTCGCGACAGCGAACATGACTGTGTTTTTGAAGAACATGATTTTTGGCGCCACAAACCAAGATAAGTTTAAGGTCTTGTGAGAGAGACATCCGCATTGACCTAGCTTGGTTTCCAAATAGGGCTTATTGATTGGCTTGAAAAATGTTAGAGGGGAGGGTACTATCGTCAGCAAAACTATGAATGGGACTGATTGTGAAAGAAAAAAGATCGTTAATATGTAGAAGAAACAGGGTGGGTGTCAGTACTGAGCCCTGGGGCACCCTAGCATTAATTTGGTAGAAACTGGAAGAATGACCATCTACAGTAACTGATATATGTCGATCAGAAAGGAAACTGGAGAGCCAAGAGCAAAGCTTAAGTGGAATACCGTAAGAAGGAAGTTTGTTAAGAAGCCCGTCATGTCAGACCTGATCGAAAGCTTTGGATATGTCAAGAGCAACGACCTGGGATTCACCAAGAAACTCAAGGGACTTGTTTCAGTTGTGTGAGACAAAGAAAAGAAGAGCAGCTATGGATCTTCTGTGACGGAATCCATACTGTCTATCATGTAAAATCTTGTGTTTTTCCAGATACTTCAGTATTTGAAAATTAATTAAATTTTCCAGTACTTTGCAGACAATAGAAAGAAGAGATATAGGTCTGAAGTTAGGTGAAAGGAGGAAGGAAGAGTTTTGCACCCTTCTTTGGGGAAAGGTTGCACACGTGCAGCTTTCCAGCTCTCCGGGAAAATACCCGTATCGTAAGAGATTCGAAAGAGGCCAGTTAGGATGGGTGCAAGCTCGGAAGCACATTTTTTTAAGACGATTGCTGGTGTGCCATCCACCTTAGACGATTCTTTAGTGTTAAGAGAAGAAAGAATACGCTTGATCTGTTTGACCTAAATAATTATATCGGATATTTTATGAGGAACAGGGGCAACTATTGGAAGAGGAAGATTAATAGGAGGATCAAGGGTAGAATTGGCAGCAAATTGTTTGGCAAATAGAAAATTGAATAAGAGGTTCTGCTTTTAAATTATTACATAACTTTCTATTCTAAACAAGTTTTCCAAATAATTTTTTTCTTAGTTTAAAAATAAATGTGGTTTTTTCTTATGCTATATTTGTAAATTTGCACGTACCCCGTTTACGCTAAGAATTATTTAAACTTTGATCAGTGTTTTGTAAGTTTTAGGACACACAGATCTTTTTATCAAGATTTTTTTCTGATTGTGAGAAAAAAGAAATAAATAGGTTTCTCAGATGGATTGACAACTATGGCGGTAGATTAATTAAGTAAAATGACAGAGGCCTTGCAATGGCAATCTAGAAAATTAAATACTTTTAAGAAAACTACAATGCTGTTTCTTACCCTTATTTTCATTACTGTATTTTTATAATTGCTTTCCAAGGTGTCAAAATTCATAGTGTCAGCATTAATGGATTACTTTTTAAGATTTAAATTTTATATTTGCTAGCCTGAACAAATTTAAGATTTCCCATGAGTCATAGGTAAAACTTTGTAAAAATTTAACTGTACTAGCAATTAAGAGATTATAATTTTACGAAAAGTAGTTTTTAATGAAGGTTTAGGAAAATAAATTATTTAAATAAAAAGATTGTTTTCGCGAAAAACTGGCAGCTCGAGGTTTTTGTGTTTTGCGGTTTCTAGGTTACAAAAAACATAATTTCCATTTCACTTTAGCTAACCGTTTTCTGTCTGTTGGCGCCATGGCAAACGGAAGGAGTAATATCGTTTTCATGGAAACGAGTAAGAGGGTACTTGGTTTATATTTTAATAATTTTCCTTTTTTTACAAACAAAATTGTCGAGCTTTATAAATTATTTGTGGTCCTATAGGGCTTGTAACACCAGGGTTTAGGCGAGGTTAAACGAAATATCCGAGTATATTAAGTTGTATTTGATCGTCAATTTTCTGGGGTTTCTAAATCTACAATAATATTATTTTTACTAACTTGCGTGAAGAGTTTCCCTGTTTTTAGGGAAGGAAATGCCTTATTTCTACTCGGGTAAAAATAATTTTAATAATTGATTCAACGCACCAACTGCTCCGATAAGTCCAAAATTGCTCACCAATCAGAAGTTCCATACTTGACGCAAATTATTACTTTCCTGCCGAAAACCGTACGAAAACAGCTCAAAAACACCCAAAATGAGCAAATAATAACGAACGCAAATCTGATGTTTGGAAAATCAAACGCGGAATAAATGACAAATTTCTTCATTTGTATAGCAATGCATGCAAAAAAGTGTATACCAGGTAAGTCGTTTCCTCATGTGAATGACGAATTTTCAAATTTTTTAGTATTTTTGTTAATAACTTTTCACGCAGGTGTAGTTAAAACAAGTATGCGCACCACAAGAACAAAATATGTCATTTCAATCCGCGTGTTTGTCACCCGAGCAAAGGGAGGGTACCAATCTTACACGCGTGTCAAAATGACATATTTTATTGCCTAGGTTTGCAATATACTACTTATTAAAGAGGTTTTTAATTTTTTTCTACTTTTTTTTTAATAAATATTATACTAACCACAACTAACCCAAACCGATTTTTCCTTTTTTTTTGAAAAAAAGTTAAATTTAATCTACAAAAGTTGAGAATAATAATTTGTATTAGCGAGGAAAGTAAGATTTCCAACCTCGTTCGCATATCCTCTCTAAATAGCTTAACTTTTTTTTGTTAAGATTAAAGTGTTTTGCCTTTCTGAAAGCTATTTTTTCAACACCCCAAGGACCAAAGTTTCTACAGCAAAGGGAAAAAAGACAATGTTCTTGTCAAGGAACGCTTAATATAAAACAAATAACAAAACATATATTTTATTAATTTAACATTGATCTTTGTTTAAAAATTAAACATTTCTTAATAAAAATATTAGAAGCTTCTGTGATCACATTAAAATACATATTGACATATTTTAAATTTGTGGAATTTTGCGTTTTTATATATATTAAATGGTCTTTTATGCATTTGGGTAATGGTCTGGAAGTTCCACCAATATAAAGTATATTAAAATTACAAGCTATTTTGTAAATGTCATTCTTTTTATTTTTATTAATATAATGTATGTTGTTTTTGTTATTAGTGATCTAATAGTGTTTTGTGTTTTAAATACAGTACAAATATTAAATTTGTTATTTATTCATTTCATACTTATTATAGACTCACTGTACAATTTTGTTTTGTATCACAACCCTAAATATAATTTAGGTATTTTGTACAACCCTACGTCAAAGTTGTCTTGTCAAAAAAAAATGTTTTTTTGCAATGTTAATTTTCAATATGTTAAGATCTAGCAGAAAAAAAGAGTTTTTATTGAAGAATCCACGATTTATTTAAACAATAAGTGTATCAGAAACAGAACCAGCCAATTTCCAGCCATTATTTTTGGTCCTTCGGCGCAGGATGTTGTAAAAAAGCAGGTATCCATTTACCACGTTCCCAAGACCATTTTCTATTCCTATTAACAATTTTTCCATTACCTATTTGACCTAAAAGTTTGGTTTGCTATTTGTGTTTCTTTTGTTTGAATTGCCAGTGTATACAATTAATTTCTGTGTCAATTTTATTTAGCAAAAATGACTGAACAAAATGAGACTCGTGATCAGGCCACTGAAGATAAAGACTATATTAAAAAGCTTATTAGAAATAGAGGTTCTATTAAACAAAAAATGTCCTATTTAGAAAGGTATATTAACAAGATCCAAACTAGTGTGCCTGAACACAAGCCTTCCTTTTGTGAAGTGGATTTGCGACATAAAGATAGTATTAATCTATTACAAGAGTTCGAAAATATTCAAATTACAATTGAATCTCTATGTGAGGATAATGAATTAATAGGGCATTACCAAGAAAGGCAAGATTTTCAAGACAGATTTTATAAATGCCAAGTTTTTTTAACAGAGTACCTTAGAAATAGTGCGCCCCAATCAACCCCTGCTCCTGTTGTACATGTTGAGCACCCCGTATCAGCCCCAGTAGTTTCTAATGCTAATGATTTCTTACAAAATGTTTTATTACCCAAAATTAAGTTACCTACATTTTCAGGCAACTATGATCAGTGGCTTAACTTTAAGTTGAACTTTACAAGTATTATAAGTAATAATTTTAATTTAAATGAAGTGCAAAAGTTTCAATTTTTAAAGGCATCTCTAGAGGGTTATGCTGCTAGATTTGTTGAAGGGCTTGAAAGTGTAGATAAACCTTTTGACCAGGCGTGGACTATATTATGTGACAAATTTGATAAAAAACAATTTTTACTTGACACCCATTTTCAGAAACTTTTAGGTATTCAGCAGGTTAGCAAAGAGAATTTTAAACAATATAGTTCTATTTTAGATGAAATCACTCAACACTTGGCGGCTATAAGAGGTATGAAACTTGATGTGGAAACACTTTATGATTCTCTTTTAATTTTTATTTTATCGAATAAACTAGACAAGACCAGTTTAAGAGAGTGGAAAGAGCTTGAATATGATCAAGATTTGCCAGTTTTAGATGAATTTGTGGAATTTATAAAAAACAAGGTAGATCTTTTGCAATCTTTAGAACAGACAAGTTCATCAGTTCAATCAAGTAATAAAACTTTTGTTAAGAATAACCATTCTAGCCATTTTCACTCTCACATAAATCACCTTGCTGTCAATAGTCCAAGTACCTATGCCATAAAATGTAATTTTTGTCAACAAAACCATTCAATCTACAAGTGTACAGAATTTTTGGGTTTATCAATTGAAGATCGGGTGTCTAATGTAAAAAGACTCAATTTGTGTGAAAACTGTTTGCGTACTGGCCATACAGCAGATAAGTGTTTTTTGTCCCCTTGCAAGTTATGTAAAGCTAATAATAAAACATTTAAGCATAACACTTTGTTACATTTTTCTAGAAAAGATAGGGATAGTCCTAGGGAAGTACAGACCAATTTAAACATGATGATAAAACCACAATGTCATAATTCAGAGTCTCAGGTCCTATTATCAACAATTATGTGTCAAATATGTGATTCACAGGGCAATTTTGTGCCATGTAGAGCCCTTCTAGATTGTGGTGCTCAATCTAATTTAATTTCGAAAGGTTTAGTGAAGAGACTAAAGCTTACATGTAAGTCCAACCAATTTATCTATTATTGGAATTACTCAAGCTATTTCTCACATCGAGGAAAAATGTAATGTGACTATTTTTTCCAATTATTCCGATTATCAACAATCGATTACATGTTTTGTGGCTCCAGTTATTACAAATAGTATTCCATTATATAGCTTTGATGCTAGCAGATTGTCAATTCCTAATGTTCCATTGGCAGATCCAGAGTTTTTTATTTCTAGAGAGGTTGATTTATTAATGGTGCCAGTATATTCTGGAATTTGCTTCGAGAAGGCACAATAAAGTTGGGAAACAATTTACCCTCATTACAGAATACTACTTTTGGTTATGTAGTAACTGGTAGCTATCCTTTGATTAACATTAATAAAAGATCAATTTGCAATTTTTCCCAAATACATGTTCCAGAAGATGAGCAGTTAAAAAAGTTTTGGGAACTTGAAGAGGTTAAGGTCGATAAGGTACTAACCAAGGACAGTATTGAGTGTGAGAGTCAATTTCAAAAAGACACTTTTAGGAATGATGAAGGTCAATTTGTTGTCAAGTTTCCATTAAAGTTTAGCCCAAGTCTATTAGGCAATTCAAAAGAAATTGCCACCAGACGTTTTTTATCATTAGAAAAAAGATTTGAAAATTGTAAAGAATTTAAAGAGCTTTATTTTCAGTTTATTCATGAATATGCTGATCTAGGTCATATGTCAAAGCTCTCAGAAAAGGCGACTAGCAACATTTCCTATTTTTTACCCCACCACGGAGTCATAAAAAATGATAGCCTTACTACTAGGTTAAGAACTGTATTCGATGCCAGCTGCAAAACATCTACAGGTTGGTCACTAAACGATATTCAGCATATAGGCCCTAAAGTACAAAATGACATTTTAGATATATTGTTGCGCTTTAGGACTTATAAGTATGTTGTCTCAGCTGATATTTCAAAAATGTACCGGTGTATACTCATGAATGAGGAACATAGATTTCTTCAACAAATTTTATGGAGAGAACAACCATCTGATCCTTTTGAAATCTACCAATTAAATACGGTTTCATATGGTACAAGCTCAGCACCTTATCTAGCTATTAGTTGTTTGAAAAAATTAGCCATTGAAAATATGAATCTATTCCCTGAAGCAAGTCAAACTATAATGTGTGATTTTTATGTGGATGACTTACTTACAGGGTCAAATAATTTACTAGAATTAAAAGACAAATGTAAACAAATATTTTCCATTTTAAAATCAGGACATTTTATACTCAGAAAATGGGTTTCAAATAATTTTGAAATAATAAGCGATTTTGATCAGTCAAACATTTCAAATTCTACCCTTGATCTAAACAAAAATGATACATGCAAAACATTGGGCATTCAGTGGCTTCCAAAGTCTGATATTTTAAAATATAACATTAAGAATGTAACAAGTAACAAAAGCCCAATCACAAAACGATCCATATTATCATTAATTGCCCAAATCTATGACCCGTTAGGGCTTTTGAGTCCAGTTATAATTATTTCAAAAATAATTATTCAACGATTATGGTCTCTTAAAATTTCTTGGGATGATTGTATTCCACCCGAGTTGGAAAAATTATTTTACACTTTCAAAATGGTCTTTCTAGTATTGCCCAATTTAATATTCCAAGAAATGTAGTGCCCTCCAACTTTACATTAATAGAAATTCATTGTTTTTGCGATGCTTCTAAAGATGCATATGCTGCGTCAATCTATTTACGCTGCAAGAGCAGTGATAATCAATTTGAAAGTCAACTTTTATGTGCCAAAAGTAAAGTTTCCCCATTGAAATTAGTCACAATTCCCAAACTAGAACTTTGTGCTTGTCTGCTAGGTGCACAATTATTAAATACAGTCAGAAATGCAGTTTCTTTTCCAGATACTGTGTCAATTTTTATGTGGTCTGACTCTCAGGTAGCACTTAGTTGGATTAAAACCGATCCGAGTCTTTTACAAATGTTTGTTGCTAATCGAGTAGTTAAGATACAATCATTAGTTGATATTAATACATGGCAGTACATAAAAACAAAACACAATCCAGCAGACTTAGCCTCTAGGGGCTTAGATGCTGACAGGTTGGTAAAGGCGAAAATTTGGTGGACGGGCCCAGATTTTTTAAAATTCCCAGTTCCGAGTGGCCTGTTGAGAACTTTAATATACCTAGACATGAGTTACCAGAGATTAAGAAAAAATGTATTATTTTTAAATCTGTAAATTTTGACAGTATTTTTACCAAATTTTCGAGTCTTGTAAAATTAAAAAGAGTTGTGGCATTATGTATACGGTTTTTTCACAATTTAAAAAACAAGAGGCATAATAATTGTAAGACAGGTGTTTTGACTATTGAAGAATTAGATTACGCTAACATAATGCTAATAAAATTAGCTCAATCTGAATGTTTTGACTCAGAATTAAAAATTTTAGCCAAGTACAAAAATCTAGACAAAAAACATAGACTTTCATCTCTGTTTCCATTTATGGACGAAAAAGGAATTTTGCGCGTAGGTGGACGCTTAAGAACTACATATTTGCCTTACAATTTTAAACATCCGATTCTGCTAAGTTCTGAACATCCACTTACTAAATTAATATTCGAACACAAACATCAATATTTGCTCCACCCTGGTCCCCAGTTATTGCTTGCATCTGTTAGACAATTTTATTATCCCATTGGTGGTCGCAATTTATCCAAGAAAACTGTTAAAAATTGTATGACTTGTTTTAAATTTAACCCTACACCAGCGGTGTATCCAATGGGAGGGCTGCCAAATAATAGAATCAAAACTAGTTTTCCTTTTGAAACTACTGGGATTGACTATGCAGGTCCATTTTTTATTTTAAATAAACCAGGTAGAGGGGCAAAGCTTGTTAAATGTTATTTAGCAGTATTTGTTTGCTTTTGCACAAAAGCTGTGCATTTAGAAATCGTTAATGACTTGACAAGTGAATCGTTTTTAGCATGTTTAAAAAGATTTATTGCAAGAAGGGGTTTACCAGCCACTATTTATTCAGATAATGGTAGCACATTTAGGGGAGCTAATAACGATTTGAAAGACCTTGGTGTTTTTCTGCATAAAAATCAACACTTTATTATTAATTCGACTAGTAATGACAATATTAAATGGGTTTTTATTCCTCCATATACTCCTAACTTTGGCGGGTTATGGGAGTCGGCTGTTAAGAGTGCAAAGCACCATTTAAAAAGAATCCTTGTCAATAGAAATGTCACCTTTGAAGAACTTAATACATTGGTAATTCAGATAGAGGGAATATTGAATTCCAGACCACTTTTTTCCTTATCTGATAATCCAAACGATCTCCTTCCCATTACTCCATCCCATTTTCTCATTGGTCGACCCATATATTATCCGCCTGAACCTGACCTGCTTATCAAGAAACCCAGTCACCTGACCAGACTTAAGCATATACAAAGGTTGGTCCAACAATTCTGGAAACAGTTTTCGAGCCAGTACATCTCTCAGCTGCATATCCAGTACAAATGGAAAGAGGCGCCTACTACAATCAAGGATGGAACCTTGGTCCTCATTAAGAATGATGCCAAACCTCCATTTAGATGGCCTTTGGGGCGAGTCCTTCGACTTCATGCTGGCAAGGATGGAATTCATCGAGTAGCTGAAATCCAAACTGCAAGTGGAACCACTACTCGATCCATACGTCATTTGTGTCCGTTACCAATCCAAGAAGAAGTGGACAACTGATAGAATCCAGTCCTTCTGATCCGAAGAGTAATTAGTTGTTTGCTTTTATTTTGTTAATTCATTACCTTTGTGACTTTGTTTCAAATGTTTGTAATTTGTATACTTTGAAGGTACCCTTCAAAAGGGGGAGTATGTACAATTTTGTTTTGTATCACAACCCTAAATATAATTTAGGTATTTTGTACAACCCTACGTCAAAGTTGTCTTGTCAAAAAAATAATGTCGTTTTTGCAATGTTAATTTTCAATATATTATGATCTAGCAAAAAAAAGAGGTTTTATTGAAGAATCCACGATTTATTTAAACAATAAGTGTATCAGAAACAGAACCACCAAATTTTTTCTAACCATTAGTACACCAAGACGTATTTGTTTTTGTTTATTGCTAAAGTGAAAGAAGCGGAAAAAGGCCAAACAAAAAAATTAAATAGTTAATTTGTATTTATTTATTAAAATTTTGCTTCTACAAAAATATGTTGAAAAGGCTTTGGATGTTGTTGATTTTACAATAATTTTAAATACAAAAAAAGAGTTTAAACTGCTTTTTAATTCGTTTCAGACAAGGAACACTAGGCTTTTAAAAGTAATTTTTTGGTTCCCACCTCTAATGTATTATTTTAATTTTTTAGCCTTTTGGTAAAAGATGTGGCTGATTTATTCGAAAGTAATGATTTTTCGGAAGATTTGATGATGCTGTGTAATCCGTTTTTATTTAACCGCCTGAATTTGAGAATTATGGATAGAGATGGTGATTCTGAAGGACTATTGGACAATCTGTCAGGTAAACAGCTTCAGGCTAAAGAGGCTTATGATGGAAACTGGCGTTAGAGTAGAAAGTTTGGATGAAGAAAATGAAAATGATGATATCCCAGAGGACGTACGCTCTTAGCATTCGTCAAGAAACGTGTAGAACATTTGAAATGGTTGAAACAAACGGACCTACCGGGTGAAAATGTAACCTTTTTCCAGAATCCGATACCTCCAGGTATAGAAATATGAGGCCAGTTGGAACATTCTAACCTTTCATTAGAAATGATATAATTAACTTTTGTACAGGAAAGCAATATCCAAATACTAACCCACAAAAAAGCTATTGTGATTCTGGGAAGATCTTAGAAACATTAGAAGTATAAAGCTATGAGGCGTGACAGGTTTATAAAAATTATGAGATTTTTACATTTCTCAGATAATACAAAACTTGACCCTAGGGACAAAATGATCAAACTCCGACCATTAATTGATAAATTAAAAATTAATTTTTAAGATCACTTCATCCCAACTAGAGAAATTTCATATGACGAAAGTATGGTTGAATATTACGGCCGTCATGATTGTAAGCAGCAAAAAATAGATATCTTATTAATTTTTAATTATATCAAGGTGCCATACCAAATTCTAATCCTGAGCACCAAAAAGAATTTGGTAAAGTCACAGCTCCACTAATTCAATTGATCGATGATCTGCCAGAAGAAAAAAATCGTTACCATATCATTTTAACTTTGACAATTTATTTATTTTTATTAAATTTGTAGCATGCTTAAAAAAACAGAATACAATGAAACTAGCACAGTAAGAGAAAATCGATTGACAAAAAATTGCCCATTGTCAGATTTAAAAACTATGAAAAGGCAAAGTGAGGTGATTCTGATTATGCATCGACTAAAGATAGGCAAATAGTGTCAGATGGATGGATAGTCTTTATGGTAGCATCAACCTTTCACCCTGTTTTTTTACTGGCCAACCCCAAGGTTCTCAGCTACTGAGAAAAAAAATTACCATAAACGCCCTAGATGCGTTCAAAAATATAATGAATTTAGGGGGAAAGCACTGACCAAATGGATTCTAATTTTAACGTTTACCGAATAAGATAAGGCTGGCGCTGGCCAATTTTCACTAGGTAATAAAAAGCGGCAATTTAAAATGCATGGGTCGTGTAAAAAAAATCACCAGCCAAAAATGCCACAATTATAATTTAAGAGACATTGCACAGACTTATCTTAAGAAGTACCAAAACCTGCCTAAGTCAGCTGGAAGATTAGTTTTTTATATTCAAGTGACTCCAAAGTATCTCAGATGTTCGCCTTCAGGAGAGACCATTTGGTAAAATTTACAAATAACAAACGTCGAAGATGTTCAGGGCCCAATCACAAGCTCTGTACGTACTCAGTGTCAAAAATGTGACGTGGGCTATATGTATTGACTGTATTGTTAATTTTTATGGCTAATGGAAGTAGTGTTATTTTAATGTAGGACACTAAATAAAATTTTTAGCTATCTGCAGTATTCCTTTTACTTTGACACCTTAAGTAGGTAGTTTCATATATTGAGTTTTTTTTCTTTATAAGACTAGCGTTTCAAATATGGCCGCCATTTTAAAACAGGCTTTAGAACATCTCTTTTAAATTAAAAATTTAGCTTTAGGATTATTTATGATTCAAAAATTCAAACCTTATTTAAATTTGACAAAAATTTAAAATAAATTTCTTTTTAAAGTTGAAGATGTTAAAATTAAATAATATATATTAAACAAATAGGAGTAAGCAGATTTAATTAATTTTTTTATAAAAATGGTTAACAAATATTGCTTTAAATAAAAAAAAAAAGCCCCTTCGGTCTTAATTAAAGGTATTTGTTTTACACATGATCTACCATACAGAAATTTCTTTAGTATGAGCCTTTTTATTAAATAGTTCTTGTCAGCTGCTCTGTGCTTTACATACAAAAGTACAATTTGTAGTTAGTAAATTCACCTGCAAACTAGTTACCATAGTTATTACTTTTAGATCCGCACACTCTTTCCACCTGAAAACTTTGTATTTTATTAAATATTTAATAAATTATTTATTTTAAAATATTTCTTTAAAAAAAGTTAAACAGGCAATTTGTTTTGACGCATGCTGATTGCCGTTATAAGACCCAAAAAGGCATTTTAGTTTATTCTTCTTTCGTACCTGGAAACCACAAGTTTTAATATTATGCTCTAGATTCAAATAATTCAAATAATAACTAGGGCTATAAAACAAGCTGAAATTTTCTGAATCTAGGCATAATGTTGGAAGCTTTGTATGTTTCAGTAAGGAAAACATCATAAAGAACACTTGAGCGTAAAAACCCAATCATTATTTTTTCAACTTTCCAATCTTCCAAGTATTATCGTCATCATTCGGGATATTACATCTACAGATTTGCTTTTATTAGGAAGCAAAAAAGCAAAAAAAGCAAAAAAAGAAATTATATTTCTACTATAAGCTATGGATTTCGATGCAAAGTTATATCAAGATACTTTATATTATGTTTAATTTTCTGTGAAAACTCTTGTATATTGGTTATAGACTTTTAACCCACCGTACAAAAAAGAACCAGTCGTAGGTACAATTAAAAAAAATAGTTTTAAAACAATCGTACCTAGTATGCTTAGTTAAAGTTTGAAAGGTTATACTGTACCGAGATGACCTAACATCAATTATAAGGGCATACTGGGTACCATTGGTCCTTTTTTCTACATCGACGGCGATCTATTATACCAAAGTAGTAATTAGAGACACACATATTTTCTAAAAAAAGTTAGTTTCGGCGTAATTACGATTTGGCCCTGTAATTTAACTTTAGACCAAAACGACTTGCAATGACGTAAGTTCTGCCTAGTTTTAATGTAAGTTTTTTTCTGTACAGTTTTGTTGAGGTGTTTTTGTCAAACCAATATAAACAGATTATAGTGTTCTATTTTTTAAATAACTTATTGAAAATCCAAAGTGTTTTATTATCCATAATAACTTTGCTTGTATTCAATTCACTCCGCTTTCATCTGAGATGCAATATGGAACTTAGCTGCAATGGCCAGTGTCGATCAATCATTGTGAATATGTACGGTTAGCGGCTCATGCCGTAGATACCGTCTACTTTAATACCTTAACCATTTTAAAAGGGTTGCAAAATCCATCAGACCTAAGTTTTTCACTCTACCATTAATCTTGATAGTATACATTATTCTGAATACAATGACGCCTCAAATGTCATTTTTGACATTTTTGCGTCACAATATTTAGTTTTTTTAAATTCCAGTCGAGAGTGCCTTAACCACGTTAGATTTAATATATTTTATTGGATGGTTTTTATTATTTTTTATGGCTTTTGAACGAGTTTATTGACACTAAAACCATATATTGGTTTAAAGGGGCCCATACATTGCGTCTTTCTTCGACAATTTTGTTCGACGAACAAGTGGTTTTGAACAAAAACCACATAAGACCGAAAGTGTGTGGCCAATTTTGTTCTGCTAAGAACAAAATCGATAAAAAATATTCACGTTGTGCCTAATTATATCCGTCGGGTTTTTACGAAGTCATTTGCTTTTATAACATAACCTGGAAGTCTAAAGTATGTGGCACAAACATTTTTAAACCTATTTAGTTTAAACAGCGTACTTTGTGATAAAAATATGAAGTATCCCAGAAAATTAACAGAATAGTTTTTGTATAGTTTTTTATGTTTATGGCGAAAAAAATCTTGCAAAGACAGTAACAGACTTAAAATAGATCAAAATAATCAGTTATTAACAAAATTTAAAGAAGAAAAGGTTGATGCTATTAAATTATTATTTATAATTTATATTAAATAAATAAATTTTTAAGTTGATTTAATAAGTTGATATGAGAAAACTGATTCTCTCTTTTAAAGTCATTTTTTACTCACGTCGTTCGTTTCTTTTTATTATTTTTTAATTTTACAACCATAGCCGCCGGCACTACACATAAATATATTGTTTTCATTGTTCATGGACAGGTAGTGTGTGAGCAATAACCTTTACTTAATTTTAGTTTTGTATTTTTTTTAAACAAATTTCTTTGTCGAACAAAGACGCAGTGTATGAGCCCCTTTAGTGTTATTAAACCCATCCAAAGTAGCCATAAAAAATAAAAGACGAACAGATTTATTCTATGATCCAAAACACAGGCCCACACAAAAAAGTGGTGTTTCTGGAGTATTTTTTTTCCGCTGAACACGAACCTGAAGTCAAAATTGGGGATCAAACAGCAAATAATAGAAAAAAAGCATAAATTCAGATATTAACTATTTTTATTTTAATTTAAAACGGCAATGTCCTAAAAACTATAAAAGATACACGAAATGTTATAGGACATAAACAATGTATTTTAAAAGGCCTTTAATTTAAGTAATAAACCTTTTTGTCCAAATGCAATATTTTTCTAGTTATAATCAAAAAAACGAAGTTTCAGGATTTTTCAAGGTATACCTCTGAAAAGAATGTGTAAATTAAATGTTTTTTTTATATTGTTTCTGCAAATTTTAGGTAATGTGGGATCCAAATAAATAAAATAACTAATTTATTATTAAAAATTCATATTAATAAAAAAAAACTTTCCTATTTTGGACTCAAATGTTTTATTAAAATTACATTTTCGTTTATATCTCCTTTATTATTTATTTTTTTTAAAAATGTTAACATAACGTTTTATTTGAAAATTTAAAAAGGTATCTTTTTGTTTTATGAAATTTTTGTATCTCTTATAGTTTATATAGTCGTAGTCCAAACGGGTTTTCCATTCGTGGTAGCAAGTTTCTGCCAGTAGATATATATATTTTGAGGTCTTCTCGATTTTTTGTTGGTTGACCCCCAATTTTGACTTTGGTCGCGTGTTCAGCGGAAAAAAATATGCCAGAAAATCCTATTTACACACCCAGCACACACCACTAATTTTTTGTGGGCCTGTGAAATTAACCAATCTAATGTCAAAAGGCAGTCTCTACTGGTATTAAAACAAAACTAAATATTTTGACGCAAAAAGTGTCAACAAATGACATATTGGGCGTCATCGAATTTAAAACGATACATACTATCCCGAATAAGAAAAAATATGCCGGTGCTCTCATTTAAAATTAAAAATGCTAGTCGCTTCCGATTAAACCGGAAGTGATACAAAACAGTTGCATAGGTCAAACAAAGCATATTATGTAAGAAACTGATATACAAGATTAAAAGTTTTTTACCCAAAAAACAAATGAACGTATAGCTGATTTAAAAAAATAAATTTTTAAATTTTAATTACAATTACTACTGGTTATATTTTGAAAGGCAACCTTTCCAATCTGTGTATAGTCAATTTATAATTAACTTTGAAAAATGTATTTTAATTAAAAAACAAAGAAACGAAGGAATCAAGTGGTTGGATCTCGGACTATAATAACCTATTTCAGCCAGTGAAATTTAAGGTCCAAATCAAATGTTTTTTTTTTGTTTAACCAACTACATGAAGCACGTACGTTTCACCCCAACAAGTCAACTGCGGTTAAAAGAGGGTCCAATGAACGATTGTAACACGATATTGTCCAATAATGGTGGGGCCGCTGTGGCTTTTACAGCCCTCATCTGCAGAATAAGTGCCAAATAATGGCTAATAAATCAAGATCATTTATCGATTTCATCTCATTTTTCTGTTAAAATCATTGGGGTGTTTAAGGATTTGCGGATTTCTGACTGTTAATTACTTTCTAGAGTTTGGTATTTGTTAACTTTTTGGGTGCATACTATGTATTAAGGACTAAATAACTTCCTTATACAAATAAAATATGTTGTTGTTTTTTTCTTAATACGCTTATAGGTTTTTATCTAAAAAGTGTCTAAACCAAATCGCCAAAAAAAAAACTATTTACTGAAGAAGCAGCGACAGGTTTTTTTTAAGTTTTTTGGAAACAAATGGTATGTTTAATATAAATGTTACGGTCAATGTAATAAAGTGGTTATTATGTACATTCACCGGTGAATGTGAATAATTAAAAAAAAACTGAACGAAAACTAACCAAAACTTACAACTTTGGTGCGTTCTGGTTAAAACTAATAATTTTGGTTAGTTGTGGTTATTTTTGGTTAGGTTTAGTTCAGTTTTTTTTTATTTTTCATATTCACCGGTGAATGTACAGAATAACCACTTTATTACATTAACCGTAACATATACACAGAGAAAAAACTTATATAGACTAGATAAAATAGTTAAGCACTATAGGAACAGCAAAAAAATTGTCTAGTGTATACAAAAAAGTTTACTGGAATTACCTTGAGTAATTTGGACAAAAATTTTGTTCCAGTATATATGTTTATTTTCTTACATAGAATATAAAACTGCTTTCGTAGATATATATTAGCCTTGTTAAAATAAAATGACATGAGATATTTTACCTTATGCGGTAAAAAAGCTTTGTCAAAGTAGATCGGCGTATTTAAGAATTAGATGAAATTCTTATCTACCACAGACAAATTTATTGTGTGTAAAAAATAATTCTTACATTTATAGGACAAGTGGGATAAGGCAGAATAAAAGAAAAATGTAAATTAAACAATAAATAAAATATTATAACTCTTCCTTTTTAAACATTTTGGCAATTTTGGAAATTAATAAAAAAGCTTTAAGAATTGCCAAAATGTTTTACAAAAAAATTTACATTGACACCCGCCAATTGATTATTGTGTAAATTTAAAATATTTTGTTAAATATTTAATTTAAATAAATAAATAAATAATAGTTCTTAACAATTAAATGACTTAAGTACACAAGTGTATTTTTATAATAATTTATTTCGTCTGTATATGTACCTTTTTAATATTTTTTTATTTTTTGATTTGCCCTTTGTAAAGGTAAAAATGACAAAAACGTTATTTAAATTAATAACATTTCTATATTGGTTTTAATGGGCTTAACCTAACTAGCTTGCTATGCTATGTCACATAAATTTGTTGTGTGTATAGTTTTAAAAATATTTATACTCATTTTAAGTCAAACGCCAATATTATAATAAATAAACAGATATACAGGGTAATTTAAAAAACATATGTCATCGCTCTCCAGAAGATTTCTTGGCTAAAAAATAAGATAAAAATATCATAAAAACATAGTTCCAAAACGACTTATTTTTAAGATACAGGGCCTAACAGAAAAAATTTTACAGTTGGGATTTTCTTTCTTTTTTTCAAATCAAGTTTTTTGGTTTTAATAAAACTTAGCACAGTGATGAAATACACAGTTGATGAAATACACCTTCTGACGATAAACTTTTGTTACTATTATGGAGCAGTGGCGTAGGTTTGAGCAATTTTATTTAATTTTATATCAATTTTTCAATTTTTCTTTTTTGGTATTAATATAATAGCCTAAGAGCCAGTGGCCGGATACCTGTATGTATTTGACCAGACTCGGATTCTTACACAGTAAGTCCTCTATACTAACAGTACATGAAATGGGAACTCACTAAGAGCAGCGTGGCTGTCGGTTCTGGTACTTGGGTGCGACAGGTATCGAAATTTGACTAATTTTAAATGTATTTGACCACGTCTGCCCTTTGAAAATTTAAAAATATATTACTATTATTATTGAAAACTAACAATTGTAGACCATTATCGTGCATCTAAGATTGTGGTAGACAATTTTGAAGGTACCAAAAAAATATAAAATTTAAACAGTAATTGACCTGCCATTAATACTGTGTGTCTACGTAAATTGGCGGTATATGGGAAACTTTTTTATTAATAAGCGGGAAAAGGGTATTCTTTAAAAAAAGCTCTGCATGGTCCAAAACCTTAAATCCAAGGTTCAGATGTCAATATTTTCCAGTCACATACAAGGTTTATCAAATAATGTGTGTACGTAAGTTGGCGGGATAGGGGAAAATTTTTGATTATTAGGTTTACGAAAAAAAGTTCTTTATAAAAAGATCTGCATGATCCAAAACCAACTATATTTAGAAATAACTTTCAAATATTCAACATTGTTTATTTACATTAAAAAGCATTTTTTATTTATTTGGAATTGTTTTATCAAATTTAAAGTTATTAATTGTAATGCATTAAGGTGCAAACATACATTTTTAACATTATCGCAGGGAATATGTAAATAAACAATGTTAAATATTTAAAGTATTTTCTAAACTTCTGCTCTTTATAATCTTTTTCGATTTTGTGGCAAGTAAAGATGCTTTACCCTGGGGGAAAAAACATTTTTTTAATAAACCTCGTATACGACTGGTAAATTTTAACATCAGGTGGCTATATTTAAGGTTTTGAATTATGCAGAACTTTTTACAAGAGACTTTTTTTTTGTATATTTAATAATAAAAAAATTTCCCATGTGCTGCCAACTTATGTACTAAGTGTCCAAATAAGAAAGGACGTTGGCTGTATCTCGGAAAATGTTTATCGCACAGCGTTGAAAAAAAATTTTTATTAAAAGTGGTCAAGGGAAACAGCTGGAAATTATTTTCAAGTTTCTAAAATGGCCACTAGGGGGCGTAACTACAATTTTGAATCTAAAAAGTGATGTTTCTGTGAATTTTGCTATATTAACCTAACAATAAAATACCTGATCTTTATAGTCGAGCATAATATGAACCTTTTTTGTTTGAAAATTTTTGCTATCTCTCTAAAAATAAAGTGGTGGGGGGTATTCAAAGGTTCGAAAAAAATCTGTATCTTTAAAACGGCCAAGCCAATTTTAACAAAGTAAGGTCAGTTGACAAGAGCTTTTCTTGGGCTATATATGTTATAATATTTAAAGTTTTGTTAGTTTCTCATGTCGCCCCTAGGGGGCATTTTACGATGTTCTGACAGAAATGTTTTTTTTTTTTTAATTAAATGCATTGGTATATTTTTTTTTTGAAAAGAAGTAGCTAAATAATGCCTAAACAAGCTCGCGAAAACTGTTTTCCGATATCTTGTTCCTTAACTAAAATTTAGGCCAAAGAAAATTGTATACCTCAATATCTTAAAAACTATAAAACATACAAAAAATTTTGTGGATCATTAATTATGCATTTTTACGAAACCTCTTATTTAGATTATATTATTTCTGTCTAAATGCAACAATTTACGAGTAATAATAAAAAATCGAATTTCAGGGGTATACCTTAAAAAAATCCTGAAAATTCGATTTATTGATTATAATTCATAAGTACCGCATTTAGGCAAAGAGGTAATAAAACCTAAATTAAAAGTTCCGTAAAAATGCATTATTCATGTAATATAAAATATCTTGAAGCTTTTATAGTTTTTGAGATATTAACGTATAAAGTTTTTTTGGCCTAAATTTTAGGTAAGAAACAAGATACCGAGATATGGTTTTTGCAAGCTTGTTTAAGCATTATTTATCTACTTCTTTATTAAAAAAAAATCATACCAATGCATTTAATTTTTTTGAGAAAATTACCATTTCTGTCGGAATGTTGAAAAAAGCCCTCTAGCGACAGCATGTGAAACTAACAAAACTTTAAATATTACAAAAATTATAGCCCAAAAATAATTCTTTTTAACTATCCTAAACTTGTTAAAAACGGCTTAGCCGTTTTGAAAACGTTACGAAACCCTTTAAATACCCTTCACCACTTTATTTTTAGAGATACAGCGAAAATTGTTAAACAAAAAAGGTTTAAATTTTGCTTGACTTTAAAGATCAGGTATTTTTTTGTTAGGTTAATATATCAAAATTCACAGAAACATACATTTTTTAGATTCAAGATTGCAGTTACGCCCCTAGCGGCCATTTCAGAAACTTGAAAATATTTTCCAGCTATTTCTCGTTACCACTTTTACCATATTTCCCAACGCTGTGTGATAAACAATGTCTGAGATACAGCCGGCCTCCTATCTTATTTGGACTTCCGGTACACACATTTTTTGACAAACCTCGTATACGGCTGATAGATTGGACATCCAATAAATGCATTTAAAGTTTTGAATCATGCAGAACTTATTATAAAGAATAACTTTTTTTCTTAAACTTTGGTACTTTCAAAATTGTCTGCCATAATGTTATATTATATTATGTTTTTAAATAATACTAGTAACATATTTTTAAATTACCAAATGGCAGACGTGGTCAAGTACATTTAAAATCAGCCAATTTCGATACCTGTGACACCTGATTATCAGAAGCGACAACCACGCTGGGCTTAGTAAGTCCACATTCCATGAATGGTAGGTATAGTATAGTAGATATACCATGAATGGTAGGTATATAGGACTCACTGTCTGAAAATCCAGGTCTGGTCAAATGCATGGCAACTGGCTCTTTGGCTATTATTGATAAGTTGTACATGATTTTTATTGTCTGCTTAACTTTTGCATAAAAAAGGTGCTCTTAAACTTAACAGTTTACGAGATATTTCAATTTTAAACTTGAGTGGTATGGAAAGCATAACATTTAAAATAATTACAGACAATTGTACTTTTTACAAAAAAAAATGTCTAAAATTATCCACCCCTTGGTTAAATCCCAAATCCCAACTCTAAAATGGTTTTCCTCGTGCGTATTGAAAATGGACCTGGTCTTCTATTAATAGCTATCTTTTCTACTTTGCCCTTTTTTCTTTCTTCTCTGATGCATTTAGTTAGTTGTTATATAGCTTTATATATGATTGCAATTTTTTTCTTTTATTCCTTTTTTAAGTGTGGTATTTGGTTTGGTTTAGATCTTAGCATATAAGTTTCGTGTCGAGATTTTGGTCATATATTATAATAATGACGACGGCAGTTGCTGCACTGTGTTTTCTTTTTGTACCATCCTATTTTAATACTGCGCGTACCACTTCTTAAAAATTCATTATCAGATTAGATTAGATTATTCGTGGCAGAACCTACATAGGTTTTCTACAGCCATGCTCATTGTTTTCAGGCACTTTTAAGTTTACAGTGTCCTGTTAATTGCCCAACTATGATTTTCACTACCTTCTGGTTGTGATTCAGGAGGTCCCGGTGTGGTATTTTGTTTGGAATAGATCTAAGCGTATGAGTTTCGTGCTCAGTTTTGGTCATTTATTGTAATAATGACCACGGCAGCTACTGCACAGTGGTTTTTCTTGTACCATCCCACTTGGGTGCTGCACGTGCAACTTCTGTTCATAATGCTCGTTATTTTCTCATTTTTAAGTTGACCAGTTTAAATAACTGGTTTAGACTGTATTTTACGGTTGTCGTCAGCTTGGTCATTTAACTATATTTTCTGATGAATATGGATTTCTTGTTCAACTTTACATTAAGCCTGGTTTGTCTAAGGGGATTATTTCTTTATTGGACTCAGTAAAAATTTAAAATTTATTGTTGCCTGTACTTAATTGTTTCTTATCCTAAATTGGTCACCATGTTGTATATGCATATAGTTGTTATACGCTGTCTTGGTCGATCGGCTGAAGTGTCAGAGGGTTATTTCTCGCGCAGTGCCTTCAGCAGATTAAGCTTTTCTTGTTTGGGTATTATGCTCTAAGTATTGTCTTTGTCGTCACCTTTTGATGTTGTTCTTTAGAGGTTCAACGTTGACACTTCCATCAGCATCTTCCTTAGGCATGACGATTTAAACCTGATAACCCAGGACCAGTGTCGGCAAAGTAACAATAAGTTAGATTATTATTATTATTGACTTAGCCGTTGGGCTAGCACTTTTTCTATTACTCATTTTAGATATCTAGAATACCCAAACGATTATGGCTTGTGGGGTTCATGTTATTGAGCACTTGGTAACCTGGAACGCTAAAATATCTCCCATCAACTTTTGGACACTTTGTGCAATTACTATTATTATTAATATTATTATTAAATAATTTATGCAAGTTATAAAGTATTTATCAGAGTTAGATTAATTTTATTGTCAAGGTGTTGCTTAATATCTTTATTTATCTGTTTGCTATTGTTAAATACACCAACTTCTGGAAACTTGTGCAATCACTATTATTAATAGCATTATTATTACTATGAGTTCAATAACTTACGCAATTTATGTAGTATTTATTAAAGTTAGATTAATTTTATTGTTAAGGTATTGCCTAATATTTTTATTTATCTGTTTGCTATTGTAAAAAACGGTGAAATAGAGATGCAATACTTTTTAATATGTCGTCAATTAACGTCAAGACTTTAATTTTGTTTTAATTTTTGCTTGAATAAATAACATTAAACAATTCCTTGCATTAACGAAATTGATAATTTTGATTAAGCTATTCAAACTAACAAAAACTTTGTCTACTATTGCGAGGCAGGAAATGTTTAACTAGCATAGTTAATATTAGCATAAACTACTGCAGCAAATGCATTGTTCAATGCGTTCTTGTTAACTACTGTTGCAGTGTACTTATTATGTATTAGGTAAATTCTTAGTCTCTGCACTCCGGATATACATTTAGGTACATGAAGTTAATAAATTAATTTTTAGCAGAGGCCCTATTTTTCGAGTAATTTGTAAAATATGAAACAACTTTGCAATCAAGCTTCAATTTTTGTTTATTTTTATATTTTACCCTTACTTATCCCTTTAATTTTTACAGTCAGACATAACTTCTTTTATTCTGGGTTAGCCAGGTTGCAGTATAAGGACTATTCGAATATTACTTTTTTACCGGGTGCCCCAGCAACAATGACTGTTTCTGAAAACTTTAGTAGTCAACATCAATTTGGCATCTCTATACGAATTAAACGCAAATTGATGAATTACTTCTAAAAAAGTATTATTTGCTTTAAATGAATTTTTAATTTTTCCATAAGTATTTTAATTAGAAAAATGTTTCAGTGAGAAAATTAATTATTATTACAAAAAATTCCCACATCTTAAAATTGTATATAAAGAATATATTAAAACGTAAACACGATGACCTTTCCTAGTATTAAAACTTTAATGTAGGCTTTAGTTATTTTGCTTTTACTACGATTCTTAGCGTTCATTATTTTAAAGCATGACTATTAGACTGGGCCAAAAAAATCAACTTCTTTTGAAAAAAAATAAAATAAAATATTGTTTAAGATTACAAAAAAACGTGAAGGTTTAAGCCCTTAATAATAATATTAAGAGGTCTATCAACGTTATTTGTGTTTTTTAAGTCGTGCTTTCATTTTTGCGTCAATGCTTTCAAACCATTGAGGTACTAAAAATTATTTTCACATTTATTTATCCTACAAAAAAAGTTTCTTTGAAAATTTTCGCCAGGCGAGCCGTTTTCGCTTTAAAAATAAAAATATTTTTTTTTTATTTTTTTATTTTGTAACTAACGAACAAATAAATATTTATATAAAAGAACAATAGAGACTCTTAAAGGGAATTTAATGCTCTACAGAAAATGGCTCCTAATGTTTTTACATAAATTTACTTTTTATAAGTTATTCACAATTAAAGTTAATGAAAAAATTAAATTGTTGTTTCTTTCGTTGTTAGCCATTTTTTTACTTAATAGAACAAATTGATGTTTTATATAATCAAAAATCATTATTTCATTAATGTTTTTACTTAAAGTATCTAAATTTCCTAATGTATCAAAACTTCTTTTCGCCTAATGCTATTTATTTTACAAAAATTTAGTTTTAATCTCTTAAAAGTCCAAAAATGGAAAAAAAATAATTTTGTTCTGTATGTCAAAAACGAAGTGAGCCATAAAAAATCATTAAGTGTCATTTTCGTTTCATCAAAAACTAGCTACACTTGGCAAAAACCGCCAGTCTTTATCTCCAATAATAACCGAAATACCTGCCATTATAGCGAAATCGGGACAGGCTGTACATTTAAAAATCTTTTTTAAAAAGGGCTTCAAATTATTAAAACAAACAAACCTTTACTATGTGGGCGGTTTAGGAAACAGAAAAGTAAACTACCTTAGTTCAGTTGCATCTTATATTTTAAACAATTTTTATACATTGTACATTCTTCTACGTTTTAATTTTATATCTAAAGGCGGAGCTAGACACTACGTATATTCGGTGAACCTACCGCATACGGAATTCTTCGCATAACGTATGAAAGATCGACTTTGCGCACCTTCGCCAAAGATTTCTTTATCGTTTATGTTTCTGTTAAACGTCGGTAAATTAAAACAAAGCAAAGGATGCAACCCAATTCATGTAACTTCGGCAAACTTCCCAGACCATTTAGTGTACCCAGCTTGAGTTACTACATACTGGTTGTAACGAGGATGTCATGTTCTTGGCCCCTTATGACCATTTATTCCAAAACATGAAATTAACTTACGTGCAGACTCTGTGTTCAAAGAGTTGAAATGGGATGTCGGCAAATTCGAAGGATCCCTTGTATTTTAGCACAAGTAAGAGAACCCATGAGGAATTCAGCATCTTTTGTAATACTTGTTTGTTAATATTTTTTGCCTAATAAATAAATTGTTAATAAGTAATTATTTTAAGTTTTTAAGTTCATATTGGTACATTTATTTTAATTAATTAATTAGTGGTATTTTATTTTAAACGGCTAAGAATCTTTTTTAAATGCCCAAGCGTGTAATTTTTTTAAAATAAGTCCAAACACACTCGATAGTGTTTAAGTGTTTTAACATTTTTGTTTATATTTCTAAAATTTCTTATGTACACGAAAAACTGGTATTTAAAAAGTGTTTAAAAAGAGGAAAATAAAAAAAAAGAATTGGGAGGTCAATTTTGCTTAAAAGAAAAAGCTAAAATTGATGAAATGATAAAAAAACGTTTTTAACTGTGGCGTGTCACATTTTTCTGTAAAAGCTCCACGGTAATATCCGTACGCACGATACTGAGTAAACTAAAAGGTCATTTTTTTATTACTTTTACTTCAACAATATTAAATTAAGCTCTGTTAAAAGAGTGACCGTAATATTAGCGTACTTTGTTGCTTTTGCCAGATACCTTATCCTAAAAATATTTTTTATAATATGTCAAATTATTGGTAATAAAAAATAAAGATGAGCATATTTTTTGGTTTTTCGAAAAATATCAAAAATCACTCTTTATTAATGGTTGATGTGATGACGCAAAACTGAAATATATGAATAATATCATAAAGAATAAATGCAATTCCTATTGTATTTTTTATATAAAATAAAATGTTACAAATAAAATAGAATTTATTTTTATAATAATGACGGCCTAATATATTTAAAAGTCCACTCCTAAACTCGCTAAGAGGGTTAAAGCATGCCCTAAATATGCAAAAATCAAAAATTACTTAAAAAATCTAGGAAAAACTACTAAGATATTGGAAATTTAAATTTTGTACTTCCCATCAGTATCTATAAAAAAAACACTCCTGTAGCGAAGGGGTAAATCACTCCCGAACGTGATAGCATACGAAAATATCATAGCGATATAAATTAAAAGATCAAGTTAGCTTAATCCATCTGAACAAAAAGCTAAGATCTTTTATAAAATATTTGAGTTTTCTTATATTGCTATAATATTTTTGTATATTATCACGTTCGGGGGTAGTTCACCCCTTAGTTACAGGGGTAATTTTTTTTATATATACTGGTGAGAAGTGCTTGAACTTAATTTCTAATAATTTAAAATTTTTTGGTAGTTTATTTCAGATTTATTAAGTAATTTTTTATTTTTTTTTATAATTAGCGGATTATTTTAGCCTTTAAAATGATGATTTCTATAAAAAAAAAAGTTTAAAATAAGTAAATAAAGATAGTTTAATCCTTCTTATTAGAAAAGTAATATCTATTATAAAATATTTGACAGTCTTCTTATATTACTATGATATTTTAGTATGTTATTACGTTCGGGGGTAGTTTACCCCCTCGTTACAGTGGTGGTTTTTCTAAATAGATACTGCTGTCAGGTATACGATTTAAATTTCTAAAAATTTAGAATATCCCAGTAGTTTTTCCTAGGTTGGTTAAAATTTTTAATATTTTATATATTTATGGAATAATTTAACCACCTTAGCGAGTTTAAGGGTGGACTTTCAACTATGTTACGCCCCGTTAATTTGAAAAAAAAAGATTTTATTTTATAAAAAAAATACAATTACAATCACTTTTATATCTATTGATATTCATATATTTTAGTTTTCCTTTATCATATCAACCCCTAATTAGGAGTGATTTTCGATAGTTTTCGAAAACCCAAAAATATGGTTACTCTAATTTTTTATTACCTATAATTTGATATATGCAGAATATTTTTAGGATTTTTTTCTTAATCCGTGGCAAAAGTAAAAAAATAGGCTAAAAATATGCTGTTTTTGGGGTCACCCTTTTGTTTCACTTTTTTTTTAGCGTTTAAAAGTTATGACACTAAAACGATTTTTTAAGTTTTTTACATCCTGTAGAGCAAAATAGCATGGAAAAAATATTACGGCATCCTCTGTTTAATTTATTCATATGTACAGGGAGTTAGGAATTTGTTGTAATGGCAGAGTATTTCGGTTATTATTAGAGATAGGTGCGGTTTTAGCAGGTGTAGCTCTTCTTAATGAATCGAGGATAATATTAAAGAATTTTTATGGCTCTCTTTCTTTTGAAAATACAGGGCAAATTTCATATTTTTCATTATTGGACACCCCTTGTATTTTAATCCGGTGTAGTTAGATTTTTGTCAAATTTAATATTTTTCAATATATGAATCAAATAGATGTTTTTTTCTATAGAACACCTTGTTTGGTATTAGCTCATTAGGTTAAGTCAGTTGAGAGATTTTTATAAATATAAAGTATTTAGTAATTACTTTATACTTAAGATCTTAAATCGATGTTTTTGTTTTTAAGATTACACATAGCAGGGCGTCCATTAATTACGTGAGGCGATTTTGGCGATTTTTCGATCCCCCCTCCCTTTGGTGAGATGTTGTGAGAATTGGCTCGACTCCCACCCCTCCTAATATAACGTGATATTTTAATGCGTAGTTTTAATGTAAATTTGTTAATCTGTACTGGATTGCGTCGAATTTATTCAAAAAAAAAACACATAATTTGCTTACTTCATTCTATTTAAGGCTAGTTAATACTAGTATTTAAAACTACTAGAAAGGACGTAGTCTAGAAGCACAGTGAGAAAATATCATTATGTGCAATTAGCTTATTGTATTACCTTGGGTAGAATTAGATTTATTTTAGTGGAGAAACATGTTTTACTTATTTAAACCCAGTTTTCACGTAATTTTACACTATTTCTTGCAGCAAAAAAAACTACGTAAATTCGGCGAGACTCGGCTCGACCGCCCCCCTACCTAAATGTTTTACGTTATTAATGGAAGCCCAGTAGTTGACCGTAATGAAAAATCTTAATAAAAAATAATAAAGGCAGCCAGCCGTCAGTCATCCATATATTTTTTAAAGCTTACAGCAACATCCGAATATTGACATAATGGTTTAAAGGTATGAACTTTTTTATTATTGTGTTTTCTTGCTTTATTCGTCATTTATTGATTTTATATAAAAATATGGAAATAAGTGCCGATTTGACAAATAGGGAAATATCTGATATGCTGAAATGCTTTATAAGATGTGAAGAAAATAGGAATCAGACGCCTGATATGTATTTAGAAAGGTGTTTTTATAAATGTTTTATTTACCTGATGATTTACTATGCTTTATTATTTTATTAGGTAGGTACTCTGAAAGAAGGCGACAACATCAAGCTATATTTCTTAAAATTAAAACAAAACTTATAACATTTGAATCCTTATACATATAAATATTTTATATAACCTGGCTCAAAAAATTATAACAATCCTTAACAATATTAAGGAAAGGAATGTTTTGGCAAGCGTATAAAATACCCCTATAACCTTTGGCAGAAATATTAATGAACAAGTAGAGGTGTTAAAAACTAAGATCCAAGAAATTCTACGAAAACATAAATTAAAGCCTGGAGATGCATAGCAACGATTAAACTTTTGTCACTGGTACCCTTAAATTATAAGTATCAATAATATTTTTAACCAAAAAAAAAATTATGGTCGAACGAGACTCTTTATCAGCAGTGCTGGAACATTAAAGGTATGTACACACCGAAAAAGCATACAAGAACAAACATCAGCGAACAAACGTTTTTCTTTGGTGTAGACAGTAAAAACGCGAACAAACATTCGTTTGTTCTTGTACATACATGTTCGAGTAGACGTTAGGTATGTACAGGGTCTTTGATTATATTTACGTGGCTTCTGAGGCCTTTATTTTTAAAGACAGAAAAAAATGTTTTATATAAGTGTTGTAGGATTTTTTCCATATTATCTTTTGAAATTATCAGTAGAAAAATATCGCAACAAAAAAATGGAAAAATATAGGTAACTTCAACTTTTTTAAATGGAACACCCTGTATATTATGCGCTACAATTAAAGATTTTTTTCTGATTTCTTTAAATATATATATATATATATATATATATATATATATATATATATATATATATATATATATATATATATATATATATATATATATATATATATATATATATATATATATATATATATATATATATATATATATATATATATATATATATACATTGATGATATTTGGATGAACCATTTTTGAGATATTTAAGCCTAAAATATAAATAAATTAAAAAACAAATCATATTTGTATCGAGAAAGCTATGAAAACAATAAAATTGTTTTAATAAATTTAACGTATTGATATCGTAAAAAGTTAAAATTTATCATTTAACTATTAAAAGTAGTTTGTATTGCTTTTTTGTCGATGGGCTATTCAGAAGAACAAAAAATCTCCATTATGCGTCTTTTTTATGGTAACAATAATAATGTGACGATAGTGCAAAGTGAATATTACTTATTATATCCTTAACAACGGGTACCATCTATAGATACTATTAAATACATAGTAAGAAAGTTTATTGAACAAAAAAGCTTTAAAATGAAGAAAAGGACTGCAGCACGACATGAAAACAAGGTTTTGGATATCCTCGTTTTTTCAGAATAATTATTATACTTTTTCTATTGGACTTGCACTAACTACTTTTAATATCTTCAGAAAATCCTGAAATATCAATCTCGGATACGGCATCTGAACTTAATTATACAGATTATAAAATTTATTTAATTTTTATAAATTTATGTCCGTTCAGAACCTTCCTGAACAAAACATGCAGAACCGATCCAAGAATGCATTGAAAATAGCTAAGTTTATGCAGCAGGATCCAAAGTTTTTAAATAAAATTCTATTTACCGACAAGTCTTCCTTCACTTTAGCAGAAATGTTTAATCATTAAAATAAACATTAGGGGTCCAGAGAAAACCCTCACCAAATTCAGCAACATAAAAATTCTATTTTTCCATGACTTTCTTTTGTAATTTATTAATAATTTAACCTAAAATATCTCAAAAATGGTTCATCCAAACATCATTAATGTATATATATTTGAAATCAGAAAAAAAATGATCTTTCGTTGTAGCGCATAATATACAGGGTGTTTCATTTAAAAAAGTTGAAGTTGCCTATATTTTTCCATTTTTTTATTGCGATATTTTTTTGCTGATAATTTCAAAAGATAATATGGAAGAAATCCTACAGTTTCAAAAATAAAGGCCCCAGAAGCCACGTAAATATAATCAAAGACCCTGTACACACCGAAAAAAAAAACAAGAACATCAGCGAACAAACGTCTTTCTTCAGTGTAGACAGTTAAAACGGCGAACAAACGTCTGGTTTGTTCTTGTTCGCACATGTTCCAGTGGACGTCAGAACATTAAAGAGAATTTTTGTTTTTATGGTCATCTTTAACTATTCCAACTAGTCGAACAAGAGTAAACAAACATCTGGTTGCGCTATGTAGACAGAAAAAGCGAACAATAAACCAAAAACACATACAAAGATAGTGAACAAGAACGAATGTTTGTTTGTGTTTGTTTTTTCGGTGTGTACATACCTAAAGAGAAATAAATTTTGTTTGTCGTCTGTCACGCTGTTGCTTTAGCCCAAGTGTTATAGCCTAAAAACACTTTTCCAACTTTTATTTGGCCGTTGGCAGCCTTAAAAAAAATATATTTTTTATTTTTTTAATAAAATTAATAACAATTAAATAGTAAAGGTACAGTAGAGCTGAAGGTGAGTAGCAGAGAGAGCGTGCAAAAATGCCCTAACTCATTTACCGGAGAGTAGGGGGGGTTAAACTGGGCGCCACTGCTTTTGGTGCCAGGTCTAGAGACCTTCCAAGATTTAATTGGGAACTCTCGTTCAACTTTACTACCACTCAAAGACAAGAAAAACTTTAATAAACAATAATAACATTAGAAAAAGGAGACACTAGGCGAGCCAAATAAAACACTATATTTAAAACAAATAGTTAATAGAATTTATTATAAATTTGTGATTTAAAAGTTTATAAAAAAAAAAAATAATCAAAATAAAATGGTGAATGCGCTGGGTTACTGTTAAATTTTCTATACTAAGATGAAAAGAATAAATTTATAAAAATAAGTCTACAATAAAAAAAATATATAAAATATAAAAATATATAAGAATACCGCTTATAATTATTTAATTAACAATAATTTAATGACCAGGTGCATCATTTGAAAACCAATAAGAATATTAAGATTTACCAAAAAAAAAAAAATTACAGTAAAAATAAAAGAAAAGGCCGCAAATAATTTAAAAAAACTATGTGGTAAAAATTTAACGGTAGAGTCCTAAATTCTAAATTGAAAAGTTATAGATAAGAATTGTTAGTGGGTTAATTTTAATGTTGCCTGTTTTGTCGATTCCAAGTGATGGCGTGTGTGCCAGCCACTACACCGTGAAGAGCGATGGTGTCCAAAACTACAGACAACACATTGACCAGTTAAATGGTTACTATCTCTGACCCGTCCCAAGAAAACTTCTACCAAATTGATGGCCCCTCCGAACCAAAGCGAAAACTGTTTCAAAAAAATTAATGGCCCATGTGAAGAAAATTGGCCCGTCCGAAGAACCCCAAGATGTTAAGGGGTATTTTCAACTAACACGTGATCCCTGCGGCGTCGAACTACAAGTCCTGCAGTGCAGATTTCTTTCCAGAAAACGGCCAAAAAGGCAACGCAAACCAACAAAATTCACACAAAACCAAAGGTAAGTTAAATCTGGAAAGATTTTTGGGAAATTTGCAGCACAAATCCTACAAAGATGGCTTGAATACCAGTAGCTGCAAATTTTCCTAGTTCTCGGCTTGAAGATTGACGTGAAAGTCCTAAAACATGGCCGATGGCCCTTTGTCCTTCTCAAAAAGTACCAGTGGGCGCACGCACATCGCTGCTAATTCTAGGAATTTTCTCGCCTCCAAATTGGCAACATCGTTACAACATTTTGAGTTGCCTACCCACGCTGCCCAAATAACATTCCCTCGAACTGTCATCTGTCTTGTCAAAAATATATTCAAACAAAATTATATAACAATCCAGAATAATAAATGTTTACAATTTTAATGCAAAGAGGATAAAATACAAAGAACCTGTACAAAAGAGACTCTGGAGGCAAAGGAAACTGCTCTGGCCCTTGTGACCCCTATGACAACTGTTGGGAAGAGAAAAATAAAGTAAACAAACTAAGGTAAATACGGAAGGTAATGTAAACAAACCTACCTACAGAGCCAATAAAAGCAAAACTGCTAAGGAAATGTAATTTCTAGACAAACCCACAAGCTGTCGAGGATTGTATATAGGGGGAAAAACCATACCGAATACCTGGAGAAACAAAATTTGGTTACGAACCCCTGACATGGTTAATTCAAAATACAAACATTTTAAAGGTAAGTCCCTGCTTAAATTAGAAACTATTGATTTATACAAAGTGAATCTAACCTACTTAATAAGCTTGGTTTAGTCAATAGTGAAAGATGTACCTCAAAATTAATGTTGCATCGAACAAAATTAAGGCAAGTTATCGACTCGAGGTATCTTATGTTAATTTGTTAGTACACCATACTGCGAGGGGAAAAAGCAACGTAAAGCATAAGGTAGGATACCAAAGGCGATAGAAAAACAGAAGTAACCTAGTAATTACAATCAAATTTGGAGCCTTTTGCCAAAAATAAACTGCAAAAAAAATGAAAACCGACCTGCATTAAGGTAAACAAACTAAATTATTAAAAACAAACCCAGGAATAAAAACTAACCGTGACACGTCATCCATAACTTTTCCAACTGATCAAACGAGAGTGAACAAATATTTGATTGCGCCATGTAGACAAAATAACGTGAACAATAAACAAAGAACACATACAAACAAGGTGAACAAGAACGAATGTTTGTTCTTGTTTGTTTTTTCGGTGGGTACATACCTAAACAGACAAAATAGCAGATATTGGTCCAGAGAAAATTAGGGCATGTATTATTCTAGAATCTTAATTTAAATTTCATTAACAGCGAATAGTTTCTTAAATAATCTGGAAAAAAAATTAGCTGAATTATGCGGTGATGTACCGTTAGCCTAGTAAAATCAGTTTTATTTTTAACAAAACCGTGCCCTAGCACATAATGCACAAATAATGAGAGCATAGTGGAATAATAATTTTTTAGGTAATTGGACTGACCCTAATGGTCGTATAAGGTGACCTTCAAGGTATAGCAATTGTGTTTTTTTTGGGTTATTTGAAAAAATAAAATATATCCTCCTGAATATCATACAATTCAAGAATTTGAGAACGCCACAAAACCAAAATTTATAAATTTTGAAAGCCGTCCATTAATAATAATAAATATACTTCGCAGAATAACAACGTGTAATAAATGAATAGAACATAATGTATTCCAGTTTAAACAATATTTTTAACAGCTTATTAAGTAACTGGGTTTTTTTCGCGGTGTATGTCTAAACCAAAGAGACCCATGAAAACTATTTTAGTGTTATCTGTTGTTTTAACAAAAAGTAGCGACACTTTGCGAAAACTGCAAGTTATTTTTTTATTTTATTATAAGCATACCAGTTCTTTACATTATTAGACCATAGTCACCAATTTTTGTTTAAAAAAATTTTGAGACAAGTATATTATATCACTACACAAGAAAATATTGAGTTGACTTACTTTTTACTTTATGCAAATAACTTTAAAAGGTAACGTATATATGTCGCTGGCGTATTGAATAATTCGGCTTTTTGCAAAAAGACTAGGTGTTTTGCAAAATGCCGGCGTTTTAAACAATTCAATACATTTCGGAAATGAGCCTGGCTATTCTCAGGCGTTTTGCAAAATGTCTAACCAGAGCTAGGCGGATTAAACAGTTAATAAATTCTTTTTGAGAATGACAAAACATTAAATTTAGTCATTCCAAATAATTTGTCTATCTCAAGATTTAAGTTAGAATAAAAAATTTATCAGCGATATTATTTTTTAAAACTATTATTTTTTAAAACTAACCACAACTAACCAAAACTGTATTGTTTAAACGTAAATGAGATATTAAGTGCACTCTTGAAAAAAATGTACCGCCTACCTCTATAATTTGATCCTGAGTCCATAGTTTCTTCGTAGAATTAACTGGTATTTTGAAATAATATAAATTTCTTTATAATAATATTCCTTGATATTGTCCTCAAAAGTAGGGTAATCGGTCATCATCAACAAATGTCTTGGTTAATCTCGTACAATAACAAATAATACATACATATTAGGTTAGAAAAACCGCGCATACATAGGTTTAACGTTTTGTGAAATCTGACTAGTTATTTGTAACAAAAATGACATGGTTGTTCAATCCGTCTAGCTCTAGTTAGGAATTTTGCAAAACGCCTGAAAATAGCTAGGCTCGTTGCAGAAATGTATTAAATGGTTGAAAACGCCGGCATTTTGCAAAACACCTACGGCCGAGTAATGATTATTTTGTTAAAGTTAGTAATGGACTTTACAATTGTTTAATTTAACAAAGAGTGAAAAATAAAAAAAAAACTTGACAACGTAGCACATTTTTAAACATTTCATGGTAACTAGATAACAAAAAATAATTTAGTTCGGAATTTTGCGTTTAAAATCCATTGAGCTCTAAAAAAGATTTAAAAAATAATTACCTTGCACTCTTGCACAGAATATGAATAAAACTGGTTCAGCACAACAAGGTAATTTTATATATTTTCTTTAAAAACAAGCAAAACAATAGATAGCTCGAATGACCAATACTGCAGAACTTCTTCTTATTTGATTATTTACCAGTTTATTTAATATAATTCATGCCTACTAAATTTTATTGGTACATTTCGTTTTAATTTAATAAATATTATTACAACAATTTATTTACAAGAATTTTATTACTTATTGCTCTTTAATTAATGGAATAGATACTGCTATAGGTTTTACTTTTAATGAAAATTAACATTTTTACCATTTAAAAAAAACCAGCAAAACTTTTTATTATAAAAACTTTTAAACATTCTTCTTACCACTGTTTTCTTACAACTAACGACATCTATACTTTTGTATTAGACACAGAGTAACACTGCTAACATCCTAAATTCTAAAATCTAAAAGTATTGACTTTTTTAATAACCAGAACCTAACTTATAAAATTTTCTTTTACATTAATATCCATCTATTCTCTTTAAAACAAAAAATAATCAAATAATTTTATGTCATATTTCTTTCATAAGCTAATACTGTTTAAAGCTATAACTTGCGGTACTTGAAAAAAAACCGTTAGAGACCCGATATGGTTAAGGTTCGATTCGTCGCAAGGCCTTTGTCGGAATCCAAGTTCAACGCACTCTAGGGTGTAAAACTTGATCTAAGAAATTTTGCATCGCAATAAAAAGATGTTTTTGATTTTAGAAACAGCGCATATAGATATAATAATTTTAAGAGAAAAAGACGAATAAAAGTACAACTTTTCTCTCTTGGTTTTCGTACTGACTAGTCGGCGGAGAATAGTATATGCCCCGCCCGCCCACTACTCAGCACGGAGAGCGAGGGGAAAATGTTGCACTCTTATTCTTTTTTTTTTTTCACGTAGAGTGTTTGCACGACCAAGTTGCAGGGCTGCCTCTAGTAGTATATATCAAAGGTTGCGATAAATAATCTGAGTATAGCTTATTTCTAGCGACGAAAATTGTTTCGTGCCTCGGAGCTAGGTGTGCTCTGAAAAGTTTAACAAAAAAGGGCAATAATAATGTAAAATCGTACAAAACGCTCTTGAGCTACTCCAAACCCTATCTCATCTAGCATGCGTGTAAAAATTATTATATGTATATGCGCTGTTTCTAAAACCAAGAACATCTTTTTATTGCAATGCAAAAATTCTTGGATCAAGTTTTACACCCTAGAGTTCGTTTAATTGGATTTCGACAAGGGCCTTGCGGCGCATCGGACCAATATCACGTCGGGTCTCTAACGGTATTTTTTAAGTACCGTATGTTATAGCTTTAAACAGCATTAACTTATGCTTATAAAAGAGGTTAGTTACCGGCTTGTATCAATAAAATGTAGTAGCCATGAATTATATTAGAGAACCTGTAAAAAACCCAACTTTAAAGAAATTCTGCAGTATTGGTGATTTAAGCTACCTATTGTGCTGCTTGTTTTTGAAGAAAATATATAAAATTGCTTTGCTGAAATGTCGAACCAACTTTTTTCATATTCGGTGCAAGGTAATTATTTTTTTAAGTTTTTTTTAATATGTTTATTTAATTTTGAATGCAAAATCCCAAACCAAATTATTTTTTGACAAATAGTTAACTTTTAAGTTATACCCTGTTACCAAGAGTGTTCATTTTTACCTCTTTGTTAAATTTAACCCATTGATAAGTCCGTTGCTAAGTTTAGCAACGCGTTCATCACTCGGCCGCTAGTCTTTTTGCAAAAAGCCAGATTATTCAATATGCCTGCGACATATGCACTACCTTGAAAGTATAGCCTTTCCTATTTGAAAGAGATTTAAAAAATCCTATTGCAAAATTACTTGCCTTTTAAAAATTTGTTAATTTAGCTACTGGCATCTTTTAAAATTTAATTAAACTTTCTGCTAATTTAAATTTTCAACTCTTTAAAAAATCACAGTATTATTAGGCTTTCAAAACACTTTAAGATGGTAAGGAAACTATTCCAACTAACCAAAACTCGGCCAGTTCTACGAAACCAGCCAAGCTAAATGTTTGACTAGTTTAAATGGGATGCATTATTAATAATGGGGTTTATGAGAGAACACGAACTGCTGCGGCCACTGCATTATTCAATGCATTCTTGTCTTAGTAATTATTACAGTGCTTTGTGTAATTACATTCCTATATGTGGTAATTATTAAGAATGTAGACTTCTAGGGGTGATTTCTTGCTAAATTTTAGGGCAAAAGCTTATATAAAGATGTTTTTGGAAAACAAATCTTTATATAATCTTGTATTTTTGATATGGCAAGCTATATAGTTAAGATACAGCTTAATTTATCGGACAATTAATAGTTGCTTTCTGCCAGTACAGTTCACTTCTAAAAATTGGGTGTAAAGCGGTCTTAGTTAAAATGCGAAAATTGCCATGTTAGTAATACCGAATGGTGTTAAAAAGTTGACCACAGGAAAAATGGACTTGGTGTTAATATAATACACAATTTTCTTTAAAAGCTATTTAATTTAACACCAGCCAATACAATTTTAAATACATAACAGGATATAATGCAAAACATCCTAGTTTTTTTCATATTGCGTAGTTTAGTCAAACAATTGACACATTTGAAATCGACTCATCAGAACAAGTTTCGCAATTCGCAAATATATGAACTACCTCAAGTTACAAGAATGCCTCTAGCAGTATATGCTCGAAGGCTGGGATATATAATCTAAGTAGCTTTCTAAGGTGCATTAAGGTATGTACACACCGAAAAAACAGACAAGAACAAACATCAGCGAGCAAACGTTTTTCTTTAGTGTAGACAGTAAAAACGCAAACAAACGTTTGTTTGTTCTTGTTCATACATGTTCGAGTAGACGTCGGTACATCAAAAGGTATGTACACACCGAAAAAACAAACAAGAACAAACATCAGCAAACAGTCACACATGTTTCAGTGGACGTCGGTACATGAAAGATAATTTTTGTTTTAATCGTCATCCATAAGTATTCCAACTAGTCGAAGAAGAGTAAACAAACATTTGGTTGCACTATGTAGACGGAAAAAGCGAACAATAAACAACAAACACATACAAAGAAAGCGAACAAGAACGAATGATTGTTTTTTGTTTGTTTTTTTGGTGTGTACATACCTAAACAGAAATAAATTTTGTTCGTCGTCATCCATAACTTTTCCAACTCGTTAAACGAGAGTAAACAAATATTTAATTGCGCTATGAAGACAAAATAACGCGAACAATAAACAAACATACAAACAAGGTGAACAAGAACGAATGTTTGTTCTTGTTTGTTTTTTCGGTGTGTACATACCTTTACGAGAACACTGTTAAATGGCACAATACACTCTCAAGCTACTCTAAACCATATAAATACGTAATTGGAAAACATCTAGCGTGTGTATAAAAATTCTTATATGTATATGCGCTGTTTTTAAAACCAAGTACATCATTTCATTGCGATGATATTCTTTGATCCGGTTTTATACCCTGGAGTGCGTTTAACTTAAATTTTGGCAAGGCATTGGGTCGAATCGGACATATACATGTCGGGTCTTTAACGTTTTTTTTTAGTACGGCATGTTACAGCTTTGGACACGCCATTAACTTAAGAAAGGTTAGGTTAGTTTTTAGAAAGTGGAAAAACCTTTAATACATTAAAATTCTAAAATTATTTTCTTTTGTCTTTAACACTAGAAGCGCCGAAAATTACGCCCCCCTTAAACCACCACCGTGACAAATGTATCCCATTGTATTTATTGCAACGTTTCTTAGCAGATAGCATAAAAATTAAGACGAATACTATTTATTATATACTATAACATGTTTATTTATTAATTTGAATTAAATTTTTACTCTTTACGAAACAAAAACGTAGCAAATCATTAATTGTCAGTTAAACATTTTTTGGTTTTATAAAAAGAATACCACAACTTACATAGTCATTTTTAGTAAACCAAAATATGAAATTCTATAAACTAGTTATTGCTATTTGAAAAACAAATATTGCATATGTATTACTATTTATTCCTACATTTATTGCATACAGTTTTTTTGCACTGATGGCACTTCACAGAAGACTAATTATTAGCGCATTTTGACTTGTCCTGACACCTTATATGTTTCTCTTGTTTTTCTGGTATGTGTTCCGGTATATTTTTAGGTTTCTATTATTCATACTCGGTGTCGCCAATTCTTTTCCCAGTTGTAGTAAAAAGTCTCTACGTTTCACTTTACTACCGTTGATATTTATACCCGCCAAGTGTAAGAAATTATAAAACGTGTGAACTGGCCAGCGCCAACGTCTAGAAGGCGCTTTTACAGTGTATTTTCGACTCATAGAATTCACAATATCAATAACAGTATCTCAGATTTTTTCTTTGGACCAGTGCTTAGTGTCATTTTGGGATGCATAGTAATCAGCATTAGTACATTTTTATTAGATTTAGCCTCATAAACAGTCAAAGCTGTATCACCTATTTCTAGTATAAGCGTACTGTATAATTCTTCTTTTACCATCTTTATGGAAACAGTAATTTCTCTACGAGCTCTATCGACTGTGCCCATGATAGTCGTGTTTTTAGACTTCAAATAATTCGCTACTGCAAGCGAAGTAAAAAAAATTATTACATGTAACATTTTTACCCTTATTGACGTAAGGTTCTATCAATTTTTTAACCACCCAGTTACCTAAACGCTTGTCTTTTAGTTTATTATCATCCTTTCCAAGGTAAGCCATCGAAAATTTTTGACCATATTTTTCCAGCTTAGAGCTTATACACTGAGCAAACCGGCAACGGCATTTTGAGGGAAAAAGTTGTTCGTCGATGATTATATATGGTCCGGGTATATAATACGAGTAAGCTTGTGCATTCGAAATAAATGTATACCAAATTTCGGAGATCATAGCAAACTTATCATCATTTAGTCTTTGGCATCTACTAGATTTGTGGTCAAATCGCATATATTTCATTATTTCACGACAACGATTACGGGACATCATTGCTTTTATTATATGATTAGCCCATTTGATAGACCATAATGAATTTAGTCAACTTTCCGCTGGAAGCGTCTCACCCCTCCAAACCCATAATTCCTTAGAGTAGGTAATCACACTAATCACTAAACATCGAATTATTGTTTCGAATACTGACGGGACAAAAATGACCCAGCAGCGGTTCAAGGTAAATCATTTTATTGTTCCTTAAATATTTGTGTTATATAATTAAAAACTCTCGTAATTGATAGAATACAATAACTTACTAAAAGTCAAAAAGTTTCACGGACCCAAGTACAAAAATTAAAAAAAAATGAGACGATTAAACTTGCAGAGAGGACAAAATTGGGACAGCGGCGCTTCTAGTGTTAAAAAGAACAGATGGATAATATACAGGAGTAAGTAATAAAACTCTTGTAAATTAATAGTTTTACCAATATGTATTAAATTAAAGCAATAAGTTTGTAAAAAAAAAAAGTCAAATATGGATGTACCCACCTGAATTTATCAATAAAATAAAGAACGTATAAATTATATTAAAGAACCTGTTAAAAAATCAAATTTTAAAATGTTTTGCAGTATTGGTTACATGAGATATCTATTGTACTGCTTTTTTTTGAAGAAAATATTTAAAATTACTTTGTTGGAGTGCCGAACATTTTTTTTTTTTAAATATTCTGAGCAAGGTAATTATTTGGATTTTTTTATATGTTTAATTGGTTTTTAACGCAAAATCTTAAACAAAATTATTTTTGATAAATAGTTCACATTTAAATTATGCCCTGTTGCCAAGAGTTTTTATTTTTACCTCTTTGTTAAATTTAAGACATTGTTTAGTCCATTACTAACTTTAACAACGAGATCAAACTCGGCCGTTATTGAAATAAGCAAATCGTACTTTTAAAAGAAAATCCTTTTTTTGTTTGTTTTTTCGTTAATTTGATCAAATTTTATTGTTAGACTCCAATATCTGCATTGTTCTTGAAATTAGAGGCATCGGAGATATTTGCATAGGAAAATTGTTTGAGTGAAAAAAATTCAACTGGCTATGGTTTTTAAAAAAAAAAATGGATAATTTTGCTAAATTTGGGATTTAAGGATAAACTTTGATCAAATTTACAAAAAAAAAAACTTTAAATAGATTATTCGCTTTTGCAACTTGGATTTTTCTCTGCGGAAGGCACCCAAGAAAAGATTTTTTTTTAAATCCCCAAATAAAATATTTCTTTACCAAAGGCCATTAGCACAGGGTATATTTTTCATGTCTTACTTTTTTAAAATTAAAGGTTTAAAAATCCTAGATACACCACTGCCGGCCACCAATAATAATGTAATGAAAGACTGTTCTGTCGTTGGTAGAATTCTGTAAATAAGTAAAGGATTCTAAAAATAGAAATAAATAATTTACCTTAATAAGTTAATAAATATTTAGTGTTACATAACAACTTGTTGACAGTTTCAAATAGGAACAAATACGAATTAGAGCATTCTGGTTTATTTAGTTTGGGTCGACTTTTGCAATACAATTATTGACTTACTATTTATATTTACATCCCTTTTTATTTGATTTAAGTCATTCACATGTGTACTTACTGCATGTATGCGTTTGTGTTTGTAAATTTTTTACTGAATTTTTAATATTTTAATTGAATTGTGCTGTTTTTATTTGGTCGCCATATTGGCAATTTACATTGGGTTTGTTTTTTATGTTTTTATCTGGATTTATAGACAGTATTCTCATAAAATAATGTCTTTATTATTTTTTATCTTTTAATTAGGTTATAGGAAGAAAAATATCAGGATTTAAATATTTTTACCCCAAGTCGTATACAGTGTGAGTCTCTAATTTGAAATAAATTTAATAAATCCAAAACAAGTTTCTTTTTAAAAAATACTGGAGCCTGTCAACTAGTAATTTTAGTAGCGTTCCTTTCTATAAAAGAAATACTCATATGGTATATCCTAAATTTGAAATATTTTATGACTTTATCGATAATTTTCTTAAATCGGAACCGAAGTAGTTTTAACAGTATTTTTAAAGCGTAAATTAAGTTATACATAACTTAATTTAAATTTTTGTTAATATATGCTGACCATGATGGGTAACTTGTATTAGATCCTCGCATATCGATCCCGCATATTTGCCAAATTCCAAAATAAATAAATAAATAAATAAAGCTCCCTTATGGCACATCCTGTAAACTTAAAATAAAAAATATATACAGCCGTATACAAAATTAAAAAAGAAAAACGTTTCTTACTTTTCATCATATGTCACAAATGTCAAAATTTTAAGTTATAAACAAGTCAGTCGTTTAGGATGCCGATATCAAAAAATTTTATAAAACCTTTTTGTTTGCGATAACATTTTATGTTATTAAATATTATTTTTAAATATACAGGGTGTGTTATAATGAATTTTGATTTTTTCGAAATTTGGACATGCGAGATCGATTCATTAGGGTAAAAAATCCTTTATCCTAAACTTTAAGCATGTATTGAAAAAACATTTTTAAAGAAAGTACAATGTGGTTAATTGTTTGAGTAAAAATTGTTATTAAATATCTCCCAAATAAAACCAAACAAAAATTTTAAATTTCTTAACTTTCATTAAATTTAGTTTGACAAGTGATATATTAAAAATTAAAGGATGCATGGGGATCCGAAACCATAAGAGATACGAAGTCGGTTAAATTATGGCAAAGTTGCGCATTTAGGTGCCTAACAACATACCGATTTTTAGAAAGTTAAATTGAGTACTTGGGATACTGGAAATTTACTGATTTTCCTCTTTATTTTTTCCTGACGTTTTTAGAGATATGGAAAACAAAGACAGTTTTTTTCTTTTTTAAGCTCTACAAAACAGGTTGAGAGTTTTCTGACGACGTTTCGTTTTTGTTAATTTACATCATCAACTTTATTTTTTAAATACGGACCTGTTTTTATTTAATTTTTTTGAACCTTCTTTATCCCTAAAACAAAATGTATAACACTTAATATTTATTAACAAACATGGAACGCCCCTATAAGAAATGATGTGCGTTCCTTGTCTTACTATTGTCTCTTATGGAAAATATGTTTATTTAACAAAAATATTAAGTGTTATACATCATTGTAATTGGGATTTTAACTGCTTCAAAAAAATGAAATAAACAATTGAGTGCTGCATTTAAAAAATAAAAGTTGATGATGGTTTAACGAAAAAAAAATGTAAGGAAAATCTATGTTTTATAGAGCTTAAAAAGTGGCCTTGATAAACTGTCTTTTGTTTTTCCATATCTGTTTAAATAACGTCGGAAAAATTTAAAAAGAAATCAGCAAATTTCGGTTTTTTTCTTCGGATATCTTCCGGGAAATACTCGGAGACATAATTTAACCGACTTGTATCTCTTACGGTTTTCAAAGATCCCCATGCATGCACTCAAATTTCTTAACTGTATATAAATATATATATATATATATATATATATATATATATATATATATATATATATATATATATATATATATATATATATATATATATATATATATATATATATATATATATATATATATATATATATATATATATATATATATATATATATATATATATATATATATATATATATATATATACATATATATATATATATATATATATATATATATATATATATATATATATAAATATATATATATATATATATATATATATATATATATATATATATATCTATATATATATATATATAAATATATAATATATATATATATATATATATATATATATATATATATATATATATATATATATATATATTTTTAATTTTACTGCTTATTTTGTTTATTGCCAACAAACTTGATAAGCCCAGATAATGTTATTTTTAATTGCTTTTTTTTCCTAAATTTATGATTTTTTTTCGGATCAGACGTTTATCTATCTTGGCTAAAACTTCTTAAGGCATCAGCCCATAGTTCTACAACATTTAGGAAGGCCTATCAGGACGTGTAAGTAGCATGCGTTGACTTATTTAAATTGGCTGCAGTTCTACTCTAAATCAGTTCCACAAGATACTATAATAAAAAAACTCCTGAAGCGAGATAAATACTAAAGCTACATTCGCACACGTTTTTGTTCCATCATATTTTATTATAATTATTCTAAGTGACACTAAAATATCTGCATTTTATAGTTGGTATAATACTGGCAACAGTATAGCTATTAGCCCACTGGCTATATGGCTGTTTGGTTTTGAATATTAATGTTGTAATGTTTGTAAAAGCAAAGTATTTTTTGTTGTAAATGGTTTATTTATAACTCTATCTAAGTGACAAATTTATTTTATTGCAGATGGCTTTCCCCCAATCCTGTTTATAGAATTATAAACACAAAAGCCGAAAAAAAAATACCGTTAATTTTGACTTTAAAGACCAAACTCTTTATCTCCCCTATAGTTAAAACATAAATAAAATAAATGGCAATGGTTGCATATTTTTAATTTTGACATATCACGATCTAAAGTAGTTTTTTCTGCGCAAAAATTATACCTGCAACCTTTTAAAAAAATTTTCTTGTGGATACCTAGCGCATTAAAAATTTTTTAAAAATTTTGGGGGGGGGGGGGGGGTTTTTTGGGTAATAAAAAAACCCTTTTTTTTTTTTAAACCCCTTTAATTAAAAACCAACTTTTTTTTTTTTTTTAAAAAATTAATTTTTTTTAAAAGGTAAAAAACTTTAATTTTCAAATTTTTTTTTTCCCCTTAGCAAAATATTTTGGGGGGAAAAAATTTTTTTTAAACCCTTTTTTCCTTTTTTTATTTTTTTAAAAAATTTTAATTTAATTTTTTTAAACTCCAATTTCAAAACAAAAAAAAAAAATGGGGAAAAAAAAAAAAAACCAAATTTTTTTTTTTTTTTTTCTTTCCTTTTTAATAATTCGTTAAAAATTTTACCGGAAAATCGTTTCTTTGGGTTTTTTCAAATTAATTTTTCCTTTAAAAAAAAATAATCCCAAAAAAATTTAATTTAAATTTTTTAAAAAAAAATTTTTAATATAATTAAATTTTTTTTAAAAAAAAATTTTTTTAAAATAAAAATTTTTTAAAAATTTTTTTATTTTTAAAATTTAAAAAAAATTAAAAAAAAAACCAAAAAAAAATTTTAATTTTAAAACTTTAAAACCAAATTTTTTTTAAAAATTCAATTAAAAAAAAATGGGTTGTTCATTTTAATTTTTGAAAAATTTGTTGCTGTTTTTATGGAAAGATACTAAATTTGCAAACCAACTCTCTTTTAAAAATACCAAATTTTAAAACCCTTTTTGGGAAAGTTCGGGAGGGAATGGTTCTTTTCTTATTATTGTTTCCCGTTTTGTTTCCTTATTTAAATTTTTTTAAATTAAATTGAAAAACTTATTTCTTTTAAAAAAATTTAACTTTTTTTTTAAATATTGCCCGGGAAAAAAAAATTTTAAAATTTTGAAAACTGCGCATATTTTCCAAAAATAACTTAAAATTTTGAAGATTTTGTGATTAACATTTTCCCATATCATTCTTTGGATTAAATTTCATACATCTCAATTTATTTACATCGCTCAACTACGTTTGTCAAAACAGAAACCAAGAAATGGAAAAAGATAAAAACCATTTATTTTGTAACAGTAAACACCAAAACAAACGCTGGATATGTGAAACGAGCCGCGTCAAACGACAGTTTCTCTGCGAAGCGACGTTAATAAAAACTAATATCAAAGTATTTGCTTGAAAAATCAGAGAGAAGAAAAATACTGGCACGTTGTATAATTTGATTGCCTTGCTATAACAAATTAATGAAATTACCAACTTCTAAATTAAAATTTTGTCTACAGGGTGCTATGAGAATAGTTTATTATAATAAAATAAACTTCTTTGGTAATGCCCGCTATTTTCCTTTGACACATAGGTAATAAGTTCTTAAAACATTTTAAAACTTAAATTTCTACCAACGTTGAAGTTGTCATACATATTTTATAAGAAAGGTTATGGTAATGGACAGTAAACAGTTTTTTTAATATTAGTGCACAACACTTTATGCAACCTATTTTCATACGAGGATTAACTGCTTTTTTAAATAGCTAGTAGATTTTGCTTTGGATTTTCTGTCATAAATTAAAAAATAAAAAAAAAGTTTTTGGTGACTTTTTGGTTTATTTATATTTTTTAACCATAAGCTGACAAAAAATATAAAACGTTTTTTTATATTAAATTTGAAAAATACCTTAAAAAAATATTCTATATACCTACTTTTCATTTTTTTTTTATTAACCATGATGATGATAACTAAAACTACATATATTTACACATTTAAACATATAAACATATTAAAAAATTTAATTCTTACATGTTTCTTAACTTAGGAGCTTATACAAACAAAAGAATGTTTAGGTAAAAAGGTTATCAGTTATTATTATAGTTGTCCAAATGTCTGGGCCGGATTTCCATTTTAATTTAGATGCAGTTACATAATTTTATTACTTTATGGGGTTAAAGTAAATCATTCTTAAATGATCTGTATTAGTTTTATACATTATCTCTTTAGAGTTATGTTTTTTGTCATTTTTTTCAAAAGAAAGAATTTGAACCTCGTTAAAATTAAAATTGTTTAAATGTCTTAATGCATCAATGAATTTGGTCAACAAGTATTGTGTGTTTTATGTTGAAATTATTAATGAGGTTAAGAGATTTCTGGTGTTATTAGAATATTTTTTCGCAATATTAATTTCATATGGGGCTTCTGACCTTTTTTTAATTTTGTTTCTAATTTCTGGTATATATGGTAGAGATATAAAATTAGTGATGAGCGAGACTGGTCTTGGTCTTGCGGTCCCGGTTTGGTCTTGGTCTTGCAGCAAGACCAAGACCAAGACCAAGACTGCCTTTGCGCTTGCAAGACCAAGACCAAGACCGGGGTATGCAAGACCAAGACCAAGACCAAGACCGAGAAGTGCTAGATTACGCAAGACCAAGACCGACCTGCAAGACACTTGCACTTATGCGATTTTTTTTTTAATATTATAAATTTTAATTTTTATACTCAATATATAGAGGTACTTCATACAGACATGACAAAAAAATTGTCGAGAACTGCTAAAAAAGCGATTATTTAATAAGTAACAGGATTTTTTGATAAAATAATAATCAAATCAAATACTTTTTTCTTTTATACAGTTCTCTAACAAGGATAACGAGTAAATTCAATAACATGTTTCAAAAATATTGAGATGGTGACTCAATGGTCCGACAAAGCTCGATATATCCGAAACTGTTCACGAAAGACAAAAACTAGGGGTACACAAGTTATAGAAGCTGAAAATTACTTTCGTATTCCTAATGTTAAATTAGCTATCTAGTAATGCCACTACCAGGGTAAATCAAAAATTTCCAAAATCCAGAAATACATTGTTTTTGTTCCACACTGTAAAAAGCGGCATCATAGGATTACTTCTTAAAACTAAGATATAAATGTGAAAGTAATGGATTAATAAAAAAATTGTCATGTGAAGTCATGTCATACTGAAGTTCTTTTTGGATTAATGAATTTTAAATATCATTTCCGGTTTAGATGGAAAAGTCAAAACAATGTCAGAAGAATGATGACGTCATTTTTGTCAAAACCGAAAATGATATTTAAAAACCATCTACGTCGACATTGTTCCTATATGACAGTTCAACAATTTAGCATAATATACAGGATGGCGATTTTTTTAATGGATTTTTCGCCACTAATTTTTTATTTTAGGTTAAAAGTTAACAATAAGGAAGTTTTCTTAAATGGCAGTGGACTCTTCAGAAAATTCTGGGATAAAAAATAATTTCGCATTTACGCCCTTTTTTTCCTATATTTGTTTTATGTTCAGTTTTTAACTATCATGAGCGGTTTCGGAGATCTCGAGCTTTGTTACACTCTTGAGCAACCTTGTAAATGTAGAATGTTTAAAACGTATTTTTACAAACTTTGTACGGCAAACGTTTAACTAATTTGAAGATAAAAAGTTCATATAAACTAAAAAGTTCCTTGAATAACCTTTATTTTGAATCAGAAGCTGTCTTTTATGTCAGAATCTTTCTAACGGAAATTTCACGTCACATCTGGTTAGTTATTATGTCTTTTTTTTTCTGCTTACACACTACACCGTTTTGTATTTGCTTTAATTTTATATGGTTCTTCAAAGAAAATTTAAGTAGTTCTTATTACTAAAATGTTTCTATATGTCACTAAATGTATAAAAGCAGGTTGTGTCTCAATTCAACTAAAAATGGACCACAATAAATAAATAAACTCCTACATTTAAAATATGCTTTTTAATCAAAAAATTTAAATGTACCTCTAAGGTTAAAATTGGTAAAATTTTAAAGCAAAAAATATAGTCCCCATATTTATTTATTTTTAAATACTAAAAAACTATATTTTATTCAAGATTGCTTAGTTTAAATAATTACTACCAAAAAACCAAGACCAGCAAGACTCTTGCAGCAAGACCAAGACAAAGACCGGGTGATGCAAAACCAAGACCAAAAACAAGACCTACTTTTGGCTTGCAAGACCAAGACCAAGACCAAGACCAAGACTTGGTCTTCGTCTTGCTTTGCTGATCACTATATAAAATTATTATTTGAAGAATTGTTTTTTTGTTATATTGTTGGAATTATAAATTTTCTTTTCTTTATTTCATTATTCCTTATTTGATTGCAAAATGTTTTTGGCTAGTTATTAAACAAATATATTTATTTTTTGTAGAGTTTGTGGTCTGTGTTTTGTATGTGTCAGCTTAACAGCTCAATCTATCAAATATTTTACCGCACTTTTTATGTTTTTTTGAGTTTGAGAACTAAATCTTAGGTATTTATGATTCTTATAGAAATCTACACAAAAATCTAAAAAATAATTGTAAAAAACAAAAATATGCCTAAACTCAACGTATTTTAAAATCAACAACGAATTCTTCTCTCAGATATATGGTCTAGCAATGGGATCACCAGTACAAACATATTTTTTAAGAGGCTTGTATAGTTTGTCCAAGCTAACATTTTTGTGTTGGCTTACATGTTCAAAAACAAAAATTACTAGACTCAACTTCAATATCAGCTGATTGGCGTAAATCACCCAGTAATGGATTAACGGCGTTTCAATTTTTGTATTAAACTTTTTTTGGGTTTGGGTGTGTTATTTCGTGTTTTAAAGTAATTAGTGAGATTAGAGATTACTCTGCAGTGTTTTTATTTTTTTTGTGTGGACTATTTGACATTTTTTATATTTAATAATTTATTTTATTTTGGACTAAGTTTTTATTTTTATTGGTTTTAAGAAGAAACCACTAGAATAGATATTTTTTAGTGTATAAATCGCAATGATTACTTTATTTCTAATTTGGAAAAGCTTCGAAACCCACTTCAGAGCTGTGATGAGTCGGAGGTAAGAAAATATAACCTATGAAATATTTTTTGAAAAATAATGCTACCAGAATAGTGATCTTGCAAAAGGTAAAATAACTTGTTTTAAGAGTATCATAATCCAAAAATACATCCTCAGATGTGCCAAATATTTTAAGATTTAAATATATTTATGAATGTATTTTTTAGGATCGCATAGTGGCAGTTGCTGACAATATAAGAAGCAAAATATGAAATCTATAAGTAACTTAGGCTTAATGGAAAAACCAAATGTGCAACGCATGAGAAGAAAATTTTCAAAAGGCTTTATGGAAAATGAAGATTTAGGAGAAAATAAAAATCTTTGGGTGTTTCTCGATGAAACCTGGATCTTCTCGAACAGCTCTTTCCGCCGGTTTTGGCAGGATGACAATGTATATTTTAGTGAAAAGGTAAAACATTCTAATGACTAATTATACGCTAGAAAAAAAATGTACTTTCCTACACTTAAGGAAAATTGAAGGGGCCCATTTTTTTTTTTTACTCACAAGGTAAAAGCACTTTACAATCCTCTAATAAAATTTTGTTTTGCCTTATAAATTATCACAGTTTTACAAAAAAGCTTCCTCTTGCACACTGACAAGCTGTAGAAGACCTGTTTCTCTTTTCGGAATATATTTACAGCTTCTGCTCCGAAGCATTAGCTGTCATAATTCCTTCTTTTGTATATCCCAATTAGAGCAAATTAAAAGTCTACTCAGATGCATCCCTTTATTGTCCACTTCACATTTCCCACTTTTTCCGCACCTTCATCTCTAGAGTTCGAGACAGTTAGGGTCTCTTTCATACATAGGACATATGATTAAACCTGTAGCTCTTAGACAACATTAAACTACAGAACACACTTGCTGCATTCTTATGAAATATTAAAGTATATTTAATTAAAAAACTAACGAAATACTTATATTTTCCTTAGATACATTATTCTACATGCTGGTTCAGAAAAAGGATTTGTTGATGGTGCCAGAAGAAGTTTTAAATCTTAAACAAAAACAGGAGATTACCATGGTGAGAGGAAAGCTGAAATTTTTGAGAAGCCATTGGCGGGAAGAAAGAAAATATAGTTAAATAAAAAACCGAAATATTCCTTTTGCAAAATCGGCGACAAAATAGATTTTGTGGTGCTTGATTCAGCGCCTACCAAAGTCTCCCAAATCTTATGTCGTCGATGCTCTTATTCAGCAGGGTGGTCATCAAGTGCTGCGCTAGCATCCATATCATTGTGAATTCAATGCTATTGAAATGGTATATATTTAAAAATAATAAGACATTTCCTATTTTATGGGACGCACATTATTAGTATATTAATAAGGTTAATGGTAATAAAAATCATTTACAAGTTATCTTCTTTGTACTTTTTAATTTTTTTTTTATCTTAGGACAGTCCACGAAGGCTGATGCCTAAGTACTAACTTACCGTGGGTGTCTTCAGTGTGGTGAGAGAGAGTTTGTTCACACGGGACTTAAATTTTTGGAGATTGGGAGGAGAAGGAAAAACTTCTGCGGGCAGCAGGTTCCATAGTCTTGACACTCTAGGAATAAAGGAACGAAGAAAGCGGAAGTTCGGGGCCTCTCTAACTGAACTGTAAAAGGATGCATAAAAGTTGCACTACGTGTTGCTCTGTTGGGAGCTGCCAGAGAAGGAATAATACTGGCCAATTCCTCTGAGCTGAAGCCGTGAAAATACCTATAGAAGAGAGACAGAGCCCCTACAGCTCGACGATGGCAAGAAGAGGAAGCCTTTCTGTGAGCGTTGGATCATTAATAAGACGAACAGCTCTTTTTTGAATGGAGTTCAGAATGCTAAGTGTTGTAGGGGACGCTATTCCCCAGACATGAAAACAATATTCCAAAGAGGGTCTGATTTGGGATACATACAGAGTGTACAGATTGGAAGAAGAGAAATACTTTCTGGCTCGAAAGAGGAATCCAATCTTTTTTGAAGCTGCCGAAGCTATGGATGAAATGTGTTTGTGCCAGTTGAGGTTATTCTCAAAAGTAACGCCGACTAGATTAAACGACTCTTTGTTCTGCAGAACTTGGCCGCTCATATGTAAGGGATGAGCATTCGCAGACTTTTTTCGCGACAGCGAACATGACTGTGTTTTTGAGGCATTAAACTGAACACGATTTTTGGCGCCCCAATCCAAGATAAGTTTGAGGTCTTGTGAAAGAGATATCTGCATTGACCTGCGCTTGTTTTCAAAATCAGAATTACACGGTGGCTTAAGAAATTGAAAACTAGAGTGGACGGTACTATCGTCAGCAAAACTATGAATGGGATTGATTCTGAAGAGAGAAGATCGTTAATGTGTAGAAGAAACAGCGTGGGTGCCAGCACCGAGCCCTGGGGTACCCCAGCATTAATTTGGTAGAAGCTGGAGGAATGACGATCTACACTAACTGATATACGTCGATTAGAAAGGAAACTGGAAAGCCAAGAGCAAAGCTTAGGTGGAAGACCGTAAGAAGGAAGTTTCTTAAGAAGCCCATCATGCCAGACCTGATCGAAAGCTTTGGATATGTCAAGAGCAACGATCTGGGATTCACCAAGAAACTCAAGGGACTTGTTCCAGTTGTGTGATACAAAGGAAAGAAGATCAGCTGTGGATCTACTGTGACGGAATCCATATTGTCTATCATCAATCTTTCCATTACCTTGCAAACAACTGAAAGAAGAGATATAGGTCTATAGTTAGAAGGGAGACTTTTGGATCCTTTTTTGGGGACAGGTTGCACACGTGCAGCTTTCCAACTCTCCGGGAAAATGCCCGTGTCGTAAGAGATTCGAAAGAGGCGAGTTAAGATGGGTGCAAGCTCGGGAGCACATTTTTTTAAGACGATTGCTGGTATGCCATCCAGCCCAGACGATTTTTTAGTATTAAGAGAAGAAAGAATACGCTTGATCTGTTTGACTTTAAAAATTATATCGGACATTTTATGAGAAACAGGGACAACTGTTGGAAGAGGAAGATTAATAGGAGGATCAAGCGTAGAATTGGCAGCAAATTGTTTGGCAAATAGTTCGGCTTTTACTTTGGAGGTAGAGACAAACAATTCCATCTTCAGAGATTAGGGGTGGAAAAGAATTTGTGCAAAAGTTCTGACTAATATTTTTGGCAAAGGACCAAAAAGCTTTACTGCCATTTGAGCAAGACAGAACTTTATCTTTTATTCGATTGTTAAAACAGTCTTTTGCATCTGAGATGGTCTGATTATACTGATTTCTGGCTATGATGCTAGCCTGTCGATTTTCGGGACTGGGGTTTGGAAGAAACTTTTTGTGGGCTTGAAGTTTTAAAAGTCTGGCTTTGTCACAGGATTTAGAAAACCACGGTTTGTGATTTGACGTTATGGGGTTCTTTTTAGTGTAGGGAATATAGGTCTCAATGCCTAGTTGAATTGTTTCGGTAATTTGTTTACATATTTCTGAAGGATCGTGAGTAGAAAAGCAGGTAGGATTCCAAGGGTAGCTGGCAAAGAAATCTCTTAGACCATCCCAGTCGGCCGAATTGTAGTGCCAGACGGTTCGTGGCGGCATGCTTTCAGTTGCCTCAAAATGAGTGGAGTATTATACGGTGACCAAACCATGGTCAGAGCGACCAAGGGGAGCAATTACTGATGCTTGATAGAGTTCGGGGGTGGAAGTAAGAAAGAGATCTAGGGGGTTAGAATTATGGGTGGGAACCCTAGGAAAGTAGGTAGGTTCCATAATTAGATTGGTGAGCGAGTTGCTGATTGCGAAATTTTCTGCTGCTCTGCCTTGTGTATCAGTTTTTGTGGAGCCTAGCCAATCCTTATTATGAACATTAAAATCCCCGAGGACGATTACTTCGGCCAATGGAAACTGGGAAATAATATTGTCGATCTTTATTGAATATACTTTATACTTTTTAAATTTTCTTTATTAAACTACCTTACTGCTTTTAGTAAAAAACTAAATATTAAATGACTATTTGATTTAAACACATTACATCAATGGCCACAGTAGTTGCCAAAATGCTTGAACTCACAAGCATCCATTTACAGTCCAGCTGCTAAAACGCCAAACCTAGCACTTTGTCTGCTCTCTTATCTTAAAAGTGTCCAGACTAGTATCTGTTGCGTGCATATTGCATACATTTTTCTTTCGTCATTACATACGTTTGCTTTTTTCATAAAACCCCTGGTGGACACTGCCACTTCTAAAGCCTTAAACACGACCTTCCAACGTTTTTGATAAATTTATTTTATAAAATATAAGCATCTTATTGTGTTAATGATACTCTGAATAAATAAATGATTATTACTGTTTTGTTTTATTTATTTTATAATTTAATATAGGAAGCAGCTAATGAAGTTATATCAGATGAAATAAATCGACTTATTTTTAGGCATCTTTAAAAAATTGTAAATTTGCATAATAAGGGATATCGAACCATTCCTTATAGTGAGATATTTTATCAGGATATTTCAATTCAACTGTAAAGAGTTTGCCTGCAAATATAACAAAACATAACAGGTCTGTTTGATATTCAGAAATAGTGTACACTATTTAACATTTTTTTTTACGTACCTAAGCACTCTAATTAAAGGTGTATTTAAGGACTAAGTGTGTACAAAAAGTGTAAAATAGTGTAAACTATTTATAAATAACAAACACTTAATAAATAACTATTAATCTGCATTAGATAAGCGAAAATTATAATTTTTAATAAAATATTATGGCCATACATCAAGCTTTCATAATTTATGCAAATATATGAATAGCAAGAAAAAAATACCAATGAATTTAGTTATTATAATCTAACAACATTTTTTTTAAGACATTAAAATTTTGAAACTCCCTTCCCTCAGTACGGTCCTGACTAAAATTCTTATATCAGCCAACTTAAATCTGAAAAACAAAATTTACTAATATGTAGGGATATTCGCATTGCCAACCTAAAAATGTTAGCTTGGACAAACTATAGATGATTGTACTCCCTGCATACCAAAAAAAAAACTAGCTTGCTCTAAAAAATTAAACTTTTTTCACAACAAACCTCACTTTACACACAAATATAAAAACAATCAATCAATACACTTTTTGTTTATTAATATAACATATGATAATAAAGGGAACATTGAAACAAAATAGAAAACAAAACCCGTTTGGTCTGCTAAATACTTAAATTTTAACACCCAGACAGACGCCCAAAAATATAAAAAAGTATGGTAAATTCTTTGCTAGATCGAGATGTTAAACCGATACCTAAAAAACACAGATCACAAAAAATAATAAAAAAAAACAATTTCATATCAATATCTTTATTGACATAAGCCTCTGAAGTCTAGCTAGTTTTTTTATTTGTTCCCGATTTGTAGTTACTTTGTACCAAACAGGTGCTGCGTATAATATTTGTGAGTGGACTTCTTCTGCCATTAACTCTTCTTTCTGACCCCTCTTGGTCCACCCAAGTTAGGCATAAGGCACGTCAACTCCGCCACAGATTTCTCGACTTTATCGCAAGTGTGCTTGACGTGTTCTGTGAAGGAGCACGCAGTATCGAGCCTTACCCCTTAATTGCTTTACTAGGTCTTACTTGTTATTCTTGTATTTTAAAAAAGATGGGTCTTTTGTGCCTTTTGGTAGTATAAAGTACGGCCTCTGTTTTCTCTGGGGCGAGGCTAAGTTAATTGGCCGTTAGCAAGTTTGAGACTCGTGATAGAGCTATATCTGCTGTGTCCATAAAGTTGCTCACTTTTTGTCACAACAGTCAGCCCAATATCATTAGCAAAACCTATTAAGGTCACTCCCGCCGGTACTTTGATTTTAAATAAATGATCATATAGGATTTTCCATCGTGCAGAACCGAGTACCGATCCCTGCGGGACACCGCTGTTTACTTCTACGGTTTTCCTTTGTCCTTCAGCCTCCAAGATTAGCTTCCGTTGGGAAAAGTATTCTGCTATAATGTTTATAATGCTTTCTTCTGTTCCTCTTCTTCATAGGTTATCAAGGATGATTTGCCAGGATGCGCTGTAAAAAGCATTTTCACGTCTAAAGTTATTACGGCGCATAGTTTTCTATGTTGATGGGCATAAGATGCAGCCTCTCTGGCCACTTGGATAACGCTATTAACAGCGTCTATCGTTTGTCGACCCTCTATAATTTTATTACTTCATGTTGTAGTAAACTGTGCTTAAATTGTCTGTATCAGTTCTATAATTTAGGTTATTTTTTTATATAAATCATCTTTTTATTATTACGTTTTTTGACACTTCTTCAAGATTCACAATTTCTTTCTCGTTAAAATTGAAATTGTGTAAATTTTCCAAACTATTTTAAAAGAAGCTGTGGGAGTAATAGCAGGCATGCCACCTATAAAATACCTAATAAGTGAAAGACACGAGAAATACACAGAAGTGAAATCACATGTAGCCAAATAGAACTTTATAGAAAGGTGGTAGAACAGCTGAGAAAACTTATCAAAGGGTCGCTGGACTAACAGACTCATACCAGAAATACAGACATGGATCAACCGCCCATATAAAAAAGTTGACAACTATCTAACTCAAACATTATCAGGACATGAGTGCTTTAGGAAGTACTTATATGACAAAAAAAGGGCTGAAACAGAGGAACGTACCTACTGCGACGACGTAGATGACGCCGAACATGCCCTATTTGTCTGCCCTAGGTGGGAAGAGGTCAGAATGTTATATTTTTGGCAAACAGGGCTGGAATTTAATATAGTAAATATGATGGCAAATCTATGCACATCAAAAACTGGCTGGGTAAACGTCTACGGAACAATTAAAAAAATATCGAAGCACTTTCGAGTTATTAGGGGGTCCATTAAAAACTTCATATAAGAGAAAAATAAATGCGACATCCGCAAATGTGTCTCACATGTGGCATTAACATATAGGCGGGGCGATTAGTTTCAAAACCGGTTAAATCCATTTTTAAAAATTTTACAAGAGACACAAAAAACTAACCAGAACTTTGAATTAGGTCGGTTTTTGATTTAAAATCAGAAGTTTAAATGCATTTTTATACTGGATTAAGTCGTTTTTGGTCAAACCGAGTTTGCTAGTAGATGTAATGCATTGAGAAATTGTGAATATGAAAAAAAAAATGCCAAAATATAGATGTTAAGGCTTAAACTTTAAGCCTTAACTGCCATAATTTATATAAGGTTATTTATATTATTAAATTATTAACCTAAATTAAATAGTTTTAACTTCCTACATTTCTATCAACTAAACAAATATATGTTTTTTTTAATCGGCAACAATATCTTTTAAATAAATGAAATAATTACCTTTTAAAAAAAATATTATTACATTATCGGTTTTTAATTTTTCTGTAAACTCTCCTTTTTAAATTAATTTTACATTATTTATTAACAGATTCTCATTGATTGTTAACATCTTATTGTTTTGTACAATTATTTATTAATTGTCTTAAGATACTAAATACCTTTTAAAATATCAATTAAAAAAAAAGTTATTTATTAGTTAACTGAAAAAAGCCTTAATAATTAGAACTCCAGTTTACAAGCAACATGGCATAATTAAAAACACAAAAAAACTTGCTTTCAAATTAAATAGCCCGAATAATTATCAAAGCCATTTGATGACGAATAAATATATAAACACAGAATATACCTCTGTTAAAATTGCTTTTTTAATCTGAAAATGACTTTTAAAGTCGCTTTGAACTGAAATATAAAAAACCAAATTGTGGTATAATGTGGACAATTTTAAAGCAAGTATATCATTTTCCTTGTGTTGTAATTACAATCAAAAAATGTGTAAGATTTAAAAAGATTGCCCTAAAACAAATCACAAAAAAACTATTTCTTATATAAAATATATATTTTTTTAATATTTCTGTTTAAAATATTATTACGGTAGATATGTTGTATCACGGCTGTAAATTTATTTCGAAATAGTTATTTTTGTAACAAGCACAGCTGGGTGGGAGTCGAATCCTTTTGGAATCAAATCCAGTTATCAAATCCTTTTTAAAGATCTGAAGGCTGAAATTAATAACTTTTAAAAAATAAGATTCGTGATCCAGATTCGTTATATAACTTTAAAATGATCCGGAATCGATATCTTTTTGGAAGGATCCGATTCCAAAAGAAATCAATTTCTTATACTTGTAATTTGAGACAAATGCCAAAATCCTTCATTTTAATTACGCCATTTCAAATTTACAAATTTTGACATTAGATTATTAAGTTCCAAATATTGACCTAGCACTCTTATATCCTAAATGTAAGGCAAATAGGTTTATAAATGACAAAATCTTTCATTTTAAATTTCCAAATTTTTACCTAAAATTTTTAATCAGCGGCACATTGATTTTCGGAAATAAAGATTAAGAATTTTAAAACAGCTGCCTATTAAAATTTTTAAATAAAAAAACACGCCCAACATGTGATTTTTAACCCGAATATGCTGTTTTTCAGGTCCAAAGAAACAACATTTAAATGATTTTTTTTTGGTAACCATAGAGTGTGGTATCCAAAAACGGGCATAAATAATTTTATTGTATCTTAAAAATTTTGATAGCTCGATCTCCATAATTTTTTAATATAGAATTTTATTATTTTTATGCCGGGTGTCATACAAAAATAAATTTAAAATTTTAGTATATTTTTATATTTCGCAAGCAGAGAAATTATTAAAAGGTAATCGTAAAACTTCCTGTAAAATTACAATAATATGTCCCATTTACAAGTCGTTTGAGGTTATTTCAAGAATCACATTAAAAAACCTTATAACAATCTAGCATCGCAAGTTTGCAGTTCGAAAAAAATTCAGTCTGGTGGATTCATGTTTATCATATACTAATTATATAACATATACTAATTTAAAAAATATTTGCCAAAAACTAAATTGGCTTTTGCTTAAAAACTTAAAAATGTTATATAAATCAAAAATAAATGCAAGACCCGCAAATGGGCCCCACATGTGGCATTAACATATAAGCGAGGCGATTAGTTTCAAAACTGGCTCAATCCATTTTCAAAAATTTTACAGAAAACCAACTAGAACTTTAAATTGGGTCGGTTTTGATTTTAAACCGCAATTTTAAATACATTTTAATACTGGATTAAGTCGGTTTTGGTCCAACCGAGTTTGCTAGTAGATGTAATGCATTGAGAAATTGTGAAAATAAAAAAAAATGCGAAAAATACCTAAGTTAAGGCTTAAGCTTTAAGCCTTAACTGACCAAAAATTTTTTAAATATATATTTACATTATTTTTATTGGTTCGCTATACGGTTATACCCCGTATAAAAACACTGATCCTGGTTTAGCATCTTAGCAATCAGGTTCACAAACGTTTCTGTGGGAACAAAAATGCCACGTAACTATGCTAACAGTTTAACTGTCAGGGTGCCTTCTCTCCTTTTATAGTAATGTAGAAAAGAACGGAAAGTCTAAAATTAGCTAGATGAATTATTTTTATACAGAATGTAAGAAAAGTGCAAAATGGACGACCCTAGCGCCCTCAGGATACTCCACAATGGCCGTCGGAACAGGGAAAAACTAAGGTAATTTATATCAATAAATTATTAACCTAAATTAAATAATTTTAACTTCCTATTTTTTTATTAACTAAACAAATATTTTTGAAATCTGCAACAATATCTTAAATAAATTAAATAACTACCTTTTAAAAAAATATTATCGGTTTTTAATTTTTATTTAAACACTTTTTTTTATTTTTTTTTACATTATTTATTAACAGATCTTTATTGATTGTTTACATCTCATTTTTCTGTACCATTATTTATTAATTATCTTAAGATACTAAATACCTTTTAAAATATCAATTTAATAAAAAGCCTTAATAATTAAAACTTCAGTTTACAAGCAACACGGCTTAATTAAAAACACAAAAAAACTTGCTTTCAAATTAAATAGCCCGAATAATTATCAAAGCCATTTGATGACGGATAAATATAGAAACACAAAATATACCTCAGTTAAAATTGCTTTTTTAATCTGAAAATGACTTTTAAAGTGGCTTTAAACTGGAATATACAGGGTTGTGATTTAATAACGGATAAATTCAATAAAAGGGGAGGTATTTCTTTTTTGAAAAAATCCTCGGACACGTCGATTTTATTTTTGGATCGGGCATATTTTGACATCAAATGTAGATATACAGGGTGTCGCAAGAAAGTTTGACAGGAAAAATATTTTTTTCTTAAATGGAACCCACTGTATATTTTTGCATTTTTGGATTCTCCCGAAAATTCTAGACATGTTTTATGTATAATGTCATATACCTATCTTCAACTGTTCACAAAATAATTACGTTTAAATAATAATTATAACACTTTATTGCAACACAAATTGATTAATTATATTCCACATTTTTGAAATTTATTTTATCAAATGCTGGAAGTGGCCGCCATTAACAGCATCTCAAATCAGCATGAACCATTTATAACCAGTCATTTCAATTACCTATACACCTCTGTTTGTGAATATTTGACATAGACTTCAAATAAGTGTCAATTATTTAAAAGTTTTAACTGTATTGGTAATTGAAAATAATTACAATGCGTTTAACTGAGACTCAGAGAATCGAAATATTAATTATGCTTGGCTGTGGTGAGAAAACTAGAACACACAACTAAGTTCGAATTATGTTCAACAATAAATATCCGAACAGAGAACCTGTAAGTCAGTCTACAATCAGTAGAATTGAGGCTAAGTGGAGAGAGACTGGAACTGTTAAGGATATTGGCAGACCAGGAAGGGCCGGCGTTCCTAATGATAAAAAACTGGATATCCTGGTTTCATTACATGAAAATCCGAACCTCTCAAGTACTCAGCTCGCTTTGGATAATACGCTTCATAGATCGACTGTAACAAAATTTTTAAAGAAGGAAAAGTGGCACCCTTATAAAATGCAATTACTTCAAGAGCTACTAGAAGATGATCCAGATCGCAGAAACGAGTTTTGTGAGACCATGACCAAGAGAACTGATAATAACCCTAGACTAGTGAAACAGATATGTTTTTCAGACGAGGCAACTTTTTGTTTAAATGGACAAGTAAATAGGCATAATTTTAGGTACTGGGCACCTGAAAATCCACACTGGTTTAGGGAAAGTCATTCTCAGAATTATGAAAAGGTGAATGTATGGGCAGGGATTATTAGTAACAGAGTAAGTGGACCATACTTCTTTGAAGGAACTTTAACGGGACAGCGTTATCATGACTTTTTAGTAGACGACTTGATTCCAGCACTGGCGACACTGTATCCTGATGAAAATAACCCAGACATGCCAAATCAAGAATTATGGTTTCAACAGGATGGGGCGCCTCCCCACTATACTGCTATTGTTAGAAGATTCCTAGATGATGTTTTTCCAAATCGGTGGATAGGCAGACGTGGATCAATAGAGTGGCCACCTAGATCACCCGACCTTAATCCATTGGACTACTTTCTTTGGGGTTATGTCAAAAATGAAGTGTACAAAGATAAGCCACACACGCTTGATATCCTCAAAGATCGCATTCGTAATGCAATTAGGAATATTTCTCCAGACACAGTTGAAAATGTACAGCAAGAATTTATCGATCGCCTGGGGTACTGCAGAGCTGTTAATGGCGGCCACTTCCAGCATTTGATAAAATAAATTTCAAAAATGTGGAATATAATTAATCAATTTGTGTTGCAATAAAGTGTTATAATTATTATTTAAACGTAATTATTTCGTGAACAGTTGAAGATAGGTATATGACATTATACATAAAACGTGTCCAGGATTTTCGGGAGAATCCAAAAATGCAAAAATATACAGTGGGTTCCATTTAAGAAAAAAATATTTTTCCTGTCAAACTTTCTTGCGACACCCTGTATATCTACATTTGATGTCAAAATATGCCCGATCCAAAAATAAAATCGACGTGTCCGAGGATTTTTTCAAAAAAGAAATACCTCCCCTTTTATTGAATTTATCCGTTATTAAATCACAACCCTGTATGTATAAAACCACATTGTGGTATAACGGGGACAATTTTATAGCAAGTGTATCATTTTCCTTGTGTTATAATTTTAAACCAAAAATATGTAATATTTAAAAGAATTGCCCTTAAACAAATAACAAATAAAACTATTTTCTTAATAAAATATCTAATTTTCTAATATTTCTGTTTAAAATAAAACTACGGTAGATATGTTGTATCACGGTTGTAAATTTATTTCAAAATAGTTATTTTTGTAACAAGCAGAGCTAGATAGGAATCGAATCCTTTTGGAATCGAATGCAGTAATCGATTCCTATTTTAGGATCTGATTACTCATAAAAAAGGGATCCATGATCCGGATTCCTTATATAATTTAAAAATGATCTGGAATCAGTTTCTTTTAAGAAGAATCTGAATTCAAAATAATTTAATTTCTTATATTTGTAATTTTGAATACGCCATTTCAAATTTACCAATTTTGATTATTAGGTTCCAAATATTGACCTAGCACTCTTATATCCTAAATTTGGGGCAAATAGATTTCTAAATGTACAAAATTTTCCATTTTAAATTTTCAAATTTTTACCTAATGTTGAGCACATTGGTTTTCAAAAATAAAGTTAAAAAATTTTAAAACATCTGCCCATTAAAATTTTTAAATTAGGAAACACACCTAACATGTGATTTTTAACCAAAATTTGTTGTTATTCAGGTCCAGAGAAACAACATTTAACCATAGAGTGTGGTATCCAAAAACGGGCATAAATTTTACTTGTATTTATTTTAAAAGGTTCTTGTTGCTCAATCTTCATAATTTTTAAATATGGTATTTAATTATTTTTATTCAGAGTATCTTACAAAAATAAATTAAAAATTTTAATACATTTTATATTTCGAAAGCAGAGAAATTATTAAACGGTACCTGTAAAACATCCTGTAAAATTACAATAATATGTCCCATTTATAAGTCACTTGAGGTTATTTCAAGAATCACATTTAAAAATCTTATACCAATCTAGCATCGCAAGTTTACAGTTTTAAAAAAATATTCAGTCTGGTTACGGAAAAAAGTTATTCCTTATAAAAAGTTCTGCCGTATACCAGATTTGTCAAAAAATGTGTGTATGTAAATTGGCGGCATATGGAAAAAATTTGTATTGTTAGGTTTACAAAAAAAAAGTTTTTTGTTATAAAAAGTTCTGCATGGTCCAAAACCTTAAATGCAACCATCAAATGTCAAAATTTACCAGTCATATACGAGATTTATCAAAAATGTACCTTTACTTTTGACAATATCAAAAATTATTATATAGAAAAATTGTTTAGAAATGACTCAAGCAATCAACATTGGTTACTTACATTAAAAACATTTTTTTATAATTTTAGAATTGTTTTATCAAATTTAAAATTATTAAATGTAATGCATTAATGTGCAAACTTACATTTTTAACATTATCGCAGAGAAAATGTCAAAAAAATGGTTTTTTATGTAAATAAACAATGTTAATATTTAAACGGTATTTCTAAATTGTATACTAATTTTTGATATTGTTAAAAGTAGGTACTTTACCCTTTTTTTTGATAAACCTCGTATACGACTGGTAAATTTTCACATCTGATGGTTGAATTTAAGGTTTTGAACTACGCAGAACTTTTTAAGAGTAAACTTACTATACTAATAATATCAAATATATACAGGAAGCCGGCTACTGGCTCTTAGGCTATAACAGTTCAAACTTTATCTCACCAGCGGTCTTTGTTTATATTGCATTTGGATTTTTACGAGTACTAACCATTTTTATTCCATGTTTATAATTAAAATAAAGGATTAACTTACCTAATCTCCTAATTTAAATTAGTTAATATTAAATAGGATCTTTACAAATTAAGCTAAATAAATAACCATGAATTTTAAATTATCCACTTTAAATATTCTAAAGCCATAAATCCCTTAATCACGAAAAATTCCAAGTGTCCAAATGAATGAGATAAGTATCGAAAAGAGCCTTTTTAAAAACGCTTTCGCGATATGCAAATAGGATTCATAAAGTAACTTAGAGACCGATAATTCAGTATAAAAAAATTTAATTAAAATTAATAGACTTTAGGATAGTTAAAGTGTACGTTGGCGCAAAAATCTAATACTTAGTTTTTAGTTTTTAAATAAGATTATATTATATTAGAAGAAAAAAAGATAACATAAAGATAGTGTTTTAAGGAAGTTAAGGTATTTGTAAAATCTTAATTTAAAAAAACTATTCTTAGTGGCAGCAAAAAAAAATTCTGCTAAAGAAATATACATATAAGCACAAAATATTTTAATAAATAACGGAGGGTGTGATACTACTTAAAATTTAAAAAATCGATATTTTTACATCTGAAAATGGTACAAAAAATCAAGCTGGAAAATTTTGGTGTTAGGCGTCAAAAAGTTTGGATAGGCGAATTTAACATAATACCATACTTAACAAGCTTTTTTAAAAACTTACGCTCTCAAAGGTTACCTCTAAGGTCTCGTTGACATTATTAGTTAATAAGTGAGTAGTTTTAACTGTAGATTTTTTACATGACCATTATTGTTTTTATAATATTACCTTTTTGAGACCCGAACTATTTTTCAACAAAAAATCCTGTTCTTATAATGAATTATAAATTAAGGTTTAATGAGCATATTTCATCCAAATTAAAAAACGGTTACTCAGCACTAAAAATTATATATTTTTATAAAAACTCATTTGTTCTATGAATCTTTTGTACTTTCGCCACTAAATTTTTGCACAAATCTCATGAGGGACTGAATGCCTTAAATATAAAAAGAGTTCAAAAACTCTAAACTCCCTATTTAAGACTTCTTATCTTGCAAAATCCATTACATTACGTTTAAAAAACATTCCGTTTATAAAGCATTTTACAAATCCTATAGTTGATAGATAATAAAGCCCCTTTGCATTGCCTTTGGCTTATTACGAGTTCTTCCTTTAATTTATCTATTCGTCCACATGGTCTTGTTCATAATTTCTTACGTTACCTATTCGTTTTTGGTAATTTTTGCACATCTTTTTATTTTTCCCTCAATTCCCCTATCATATATTTTATTTTAGGACAGCTTACTTGAAAAACTTATTTTAAATACTTAATGACAATATTACCCTATTTGTTGTTTTTTTTATAATTTTAATTTTTATTTACAAGATCATTGGTTTCAAAAGCACGCCAAATAGGATGGCGGTTAGGCTCTTCCTAAATGGAAGGCTGTGATCAAGCCAGTTACTCTACATACCTTTAATTTTGTACAAATATTTTATTGTATTGTCTTTGGGGTTGGTAAATGTTTTACTATAACTATATTTTTACTAATAAATAAGCTACTTTTAATTTTTATTTAAAATTAAATTCCAGTAATAGGCAGTCCTTTTTTCTTAAACTATTAGAAGATATGGAACTATAGCATATTTTTTAAATATGTTAACTGTGCATCTATTATTTAGGTAAATTGAATTTGGTATTAACACTCGACATCACCTGTCAAAAAGATAAGAATCTAGTAGCTGCTCTGCTGTAAGAGGTATCCAAAAGCTGGTAATAAACTAATTACGTAACTTTAAAAAATTATAAATTTAATGTTAAAAAAAATACCTAAAAAGTATATTTATTAAACTTGCTGCGGCAGATTTTATAATAAGTAACCTTATTTTTGTTTGCGTTTTTGATAAAACGAACCCTTACATAAATGTTTTTTAATATAAATATTACAGTTTTCCCCAATTCTATTCCGTCAGGAAATCCAAAGGGAAAATTGGAAAAAGACATGAAATATCTCCCAAGACTTGGCTTAATTTTAATTAAACATCTTCTTCCCTCTTGTGAAATTAAATATTTTATAGGATATAGATTTATATAGAGCTTACATGACCCAGAAACTTTTGATGAAACATTTTGTGCATTATTTAATAAATAATTAGGTGTAATATACGTAAAGCCCAGGCTTTATAAACCTGTTTACAACTTTTTACAGGGCTACGTGACGTACGATCTACATGTCTAAAATACTCCATTTACATTAAATTTTATTTAAAAAATTTAAAATACAAAACGTTTTGTTTACCTACTGGTTAGTGTTGATTACCCATCGCTGTGTTCTTACGTCGTGGTCGTGGTTGGGCTCAATAGGATCTTTAGGATCTTTTGAAACAAAGCTAAAACGAACATATAGCTTAACTCAAGGTGTTAGCATACCGTGCAGATGAGTGAATGACATCCTGTGCCTTAAACAGGTGTCTCCAACGGTGCCTCTGAGATACAGGGCGACCTCTCGGAGTATCTAGCCTTATTGCGGTAATGCGGGGCTCTGCCGTGGTGGATTATTACTTCCTAGCTCCAAACAGAAAGCGGACAGAACCGCTTTCATAGGAAAAAAGTGACAAAGATGCGCTAATCGAAACGGATAAATCCGTTTCGAGGTGCTCCCAAGGTCACAAGCAGACAAAGGTGCGACGACCGAAACGGGTGAATCCGTTTCGAAAAGTGTCCCTTAAGTCACAGGCGCCTGTTTAACGGGGAAGGGCTTATCTATCTTGAACAAACAGGTGCTTAGGAAGGGATTTCTGAATAAAAACAGAAGGTGGACAGAACCGCTTTTGAAAAAAAAGGGTTCCCCAGCTTTAACGAACAAAAATAGAACCTTCTAAGTCGGAAGGCGCCTTTAGAAGGAAATCTGGTTTCTGTAACAAGGACCTGGTAGCTACTCAAAAGATTTCCGAAGAGGAGGGGACGGACTAATCGCTGTCTCGTCATACTTTCGGGGCAGTGAACACCAGAACACATATTGTGCTCGTGTCCACGCTTCATAGGAAAGGTGTAAGAACTCTCTCTCCCAATCTGAATCGGATTCTTGGATCTATCCTGTGGAGGATATAAAAATGGTTGAGTTACAATAGACCGGAGAGGGCGGTGGAGGTCTAAAGACTACTAACCTAACCTAACCTAACCTGGGATTTTTGGTTTTGTCAATTGATACAACCCTAAGTTAAATTTTAATATCCATTTATATCAATATGGTTCGTTTATAAAGTTCCATTAGGAATAATTATTAAATGTTGGTACAACAGACCGAGGGCCTCAGTAGTTATATACTAAATTTAATCTAATAATTAACCTAGTTTTAAATTTTGAATGTTTGAAGAAAATTGAATAAACCTTGAAACACAATTTGTAACTCATTTAAATAACGAAATTCTGTTAGTTTAAAAGTTACTATAAACTGCACAAACTTAAAAATATTTTTGTAAAGTAGGTTTAAATTTAAAATTTATTAATAATTGCTGGAGGTACTTTATCTACCAAGACGTAAAACTGCATGAAAAAAAAAACTGTACACTGTGTACAAACACTGTGGATAATAAAAGGATTAAAAAATATATCGCAGTAAAATTATTTGTATCACGTGGTATCATATAAACTAGGCAAACATAAATTCAAATAATTTTTTTTATTTGTATTATAATATAATACTAATTTCTTAGAAGTGATTTTTGTTTGGTATTAAAAACAAAATTGCATTATAAAGAAACATTTATTATAACAATGTGCATATTCGGATATAAAGTGAAAACTAAAATCGAAAATAATTATTTAGAAGCAAGGAACTTTGAAAAGGAACATGGATTAAAGTAATTTTTAAGATTTTACTGCTAATATAATATAATTACTTAGCAGCCATTTTTGATTAGATTTTAAAATTTTAATTTAAATTAAGCGATATTAAAAAATTTAAATCCAACTTATATTCGGTTAGTTACTTAAGTGTAACGTCTCTAGGTACTTCGAGGTGCCTTAACGGATGCATGTAAGAAATATTTTTTAAGATGTTTACCGCTTAAAATTAATATTATTCATCCACTGTATTTAAAGATCTTTTTGAATAAAATTTTAATCTAGAAAATTAAATTTTAAAATATTTATGACAGTTTTAAAATATTTTTGGAAGTTGACAGGCCATAAGTGCCAATAACGTTTATGGAGTGATCAAGCACTTTATTTTTTACGCACCTATGGCAAACGTTAACTCTCAAATTAAAGATATATCGATAAGTTAATGGGCACTGATCAACTGATCTTTTTTTGACTTCCAATGAACACGCAGGAAACTAAAATTTAAAATCCCTTTATAAGGCGTCAAGATAGTGTCAAATTAAATACTTAACACGTTTGTAGAAAAAAATAACGTTTATTGGGTGATCAAGATATATATATATATAATATATGAATATATATATATATATATATATATATATATATAAAATTATATATATATATATATATATATATATATATATATATATATACTTATAACCGAACAGCATTTTGATTAAAGATTTTTTTTATCAAATTTTTACCAAAAAGAATTTATTTCATTTCATAAAAGAAAAAAATTTTAAATGTGCTTAGCCATCTTGATTCTTTAGAATGCTCAAAAATGGAAACATTAATAAAAAATTAAATATTCTTAAGTCTTTTAGGGGGTTACGATTTATTCGACTTATAACCCATGAGTTCCTAAAAAAAAAAAATTCTTTTTAGCTAACGGGCCAAAATCCAGACAAAGGAAAGCCTAAGTAGGCAAAATATTATCAATTCGTATAATTTTACGATTTTAAATTTGTCTAATATTTCTTTGAAAAATTGTTTTTAATCTTTTTAATATCTTTGTAAAATTGTAATAATAATTAAATAATAAAAGTGCTATTTAAATAATTTAAAAGTACGTCCCTTTAAATGGTCTTGGGAATTATTTCCCAAAGTCTTAAAAATATTTAAACTTTACCATCGCATATGCGTGTTGCTTTAAATTTTAAATTACTAATTTGCCTTATTAATTTAATTTTTAAAAAGGGTTTTGTCCACTTAGGTATTTAATTGAACTATTTGTGCAAAGTGCACTTATGTGCATTCTTTAATTGTTTAAGACCATTCCCAAAATTCGTTATTATTGTGAATTGAGTTTAAGTGCTAGACGTTTAAGGATTAAATGAGGCCGCTAAGAAGCAGATTTGGAGTAACCCTTAGCATACATTTGAATATCTTTCTAGTATACTTAAAGGTGAGTTTTAAAAAATATTATTTTAATCACAAATAGACAAAAGACAGCAAAAAAGGGTTCAAATGACTATTTATTAACATTTTATTGTTTTTGTTTATAATTAAAAATAAAACCTAAGCCAGGTTAACAAATCTGTTTTTAGCTACTTGTTCTTGACGCAATTGATTTAGTGACATTATTTAACAGAAGACTTAAAACATTTGTAACCAGATGCAACTGAAGGCCCCTTGTATTTTACTTTGAAATCCCCAAGTACTGGGCTTGGTATGGATAAATTCCAAAAAATTAAACTGTTTGATATAATGAGATCTTTATAAATTAGGTTTAAGATGGCTTTCACAATTAAATTATGGACTTTAAATATTTTCAAACCATAAATGCCTTAATCACAAATAATTTAGAACGTCCAATGGTAAGGAGATAAGTATGAATAAAAACCCTTTTTTAAAAAAGCTTTTCAATAGAAAAATATGATTCATAAAGTGCTTAAACCGAAAATTTGGTGAAACAATTAATGAAATGAATAAAATTTAAATAGGGAATTTGGTCAAAAACTAATTATTTCTAAGATCAACTAAAATGAAATCCAATAAATGTATTAAACGTTGGTCGAAGAAGGAAACTAAATACCTAGATATTCCAGACCCAACATTGTCAAATTATAAAATTGTATGGGGGGAATTGATTTGATGGATCGAGATTAGTTCATCGATCAATACTAGAATAAAAAAGGCGTAAAAATAATTTTTTATTTTACATTTTTGTTTAAATGCCCGGATCCTCACAGAAAATGATAGGAAAAACTTGGTGATTCTGCCCAAACAAATTCAGCAATTCTTTGATTTTAAGATCAACGTTGTGGATGAACTTTCAGCATAAATTTTGGGACCAAAAAAGAAGAATGACATTAAAGAAAGAAATAACGCTTCGGGGACATAGCCACCACGAATGACTCCCCCACTGACAAAAAAAAAAAGAATGCCTTGCCCGCGTTGCGGTCACTTAAAGAATTCAGTTCGGGTAAATCATGGTGAGAAGAAAACCAAATTTTATTGTACGAGCTGTGATGTTTTTTTGTGGTCACTGTGACAAATTGTTTTTTGAATATCATGTAAATGGACAAAAGTTAATGTTAAAAAAATGTTTAATTCTAGTTTTTAAAAATGTTTTTTTTTAAAACTAAATAAAAAATTAGTATTTTTTTTTTTTTTTTATGACCAAACATCCATTTAAAGGGACACAAAAAAAAAAAAAAAAAGTGATTGACTTTTTGAAAAAATGTATTTTTATAGTAAGTGTTCCCAAATAATCAAAATATTATGTTTTTTTCTGTTTTTTAATGCTCAGCTGGCCGGGGGTCCAGGAAAAATATAAATATTAAAAATTAATTTAAATTTTTTTATATTATATATAAAAAAAAAAAAATATATATTTTATATATATATATATATATATATTATATATATATATATATATATATAATATATGTGTATTATATATATATATATATATATATATATATATATATATATATATTTTATATATATATATAAAAAAAATAAGGAGGGGGAAACGGCCACCAGTTAAACAAAAAGGAAAATTTTGGGTTTCCCCGGAGAGGGCAAAAAGTGAAACACTTTTTAGTTTAACGAGCTTTCGAAAATATTTATTTTCTTCTTCAGGTCTACAATATGGAAAAAAAACAATAAAAAACCCAATTTTAGGTATTTCAACAAATGCATTATTTGAAATTGGTAAATAAACAACAGCTGAATTTTCAGTGTATGGTAACAGGATAACAAATTTTTGAAAATTTATTTTGTTTTAATTTAAGCAGATAATTTTTAAAATATTATAATTGTTATTAAAAATAAGACTAGTACAGAATGGATGGATTTCTATACCCTTTACGTTTCAGGGTTTTTTTGTTTTAACATGTATTTTTTTAAATTTTTTTCTTTTGGAATGCGAGTATAAGGTCCCGGGGGGTAACGAGGGCCAAATATCCATATACAAAAGGAAAGCCTAAGAATGGCAAAAAATATTTTATCCAATCTCATATAATTTTACGAGTTACTTAAAAAGGCCGTTTGTCGAATTCTCTCTTTTAAAACATTGTATTTAAAAAATTTTAAATATCACAGGAAAATTGTAAATAAAAAATAAATAATAGAATGCTACAAAAAGGTATTCTCAACAGTACTTGCCCCTGGCAATCCTTGACATATTTAATTTAAACAGTCTTACAAAAGTATATAAAATTTACCTTGCATATGCGTGTTATATAAAAAGTATTTTTATCAAATATACTAATTTGCCTCTATTAATTTAATTGTTAAAAATGGGTTTTGTCCACCTAGGTATTTAAAATTTAAAGGAAGGCCAAGAGTGCATTTTTTACACTTTTTTAACATTGCCAAAATTGTTATTATTTTAAAAACCCGGAAAAGGCTAAACCAATTGGATTTCATCGGTACGCCGCTGCAGCTGTAACGGAGTGTAACAGCCTAGCATACATTTGAAATATCTTTCTAGTATATCTTAGGTGGAGAAGTTTTACAAAATTAAAAATATATTTTAATCACAAATACACAAAAAAATAGCAAAAAAGGTTTCAAAAACCTTTTATGACTATTTATTAACTTTTTATTGTTATTGTTTATAATTAAAAATTAAACCTAAGACCAGGTCTTTCCTAAATCTGTTTTTAAAAGCTACTTTTAACTGTGACGCTGTAGATTTAGTAACATTATTTAACAGAAGACGTTATTGAAACTATTTTTTTTAACACAGATGCAACTGCAAAGCATACCTGCTACTTCTCCCTGATGTCCCCACACTACTGGGCTACTGGGCTACTGGACCTAAATTCCTTAAAAACTTAAAAACTTAAACTATTTGATATTAAATGAGATCTTTATAAATTAGGTTATACAGATAGCTTTAAGAATTAAATTATTCACTTTAAATATTTTCAAACCACAAATGCCTTAATCACAAAAAATTTCAAGCGTCCAAGTAAGGGAGATAAGTATCGATAAGAACCTTTTTAAAATCGCTTTTGCAATATGCAAATATGATTCATAAAGTGACTTATATACCGAAAATTTGGGATGAAAAAATTAAATTAAAATGAATAAATTTTAAATAAAGGGAATTTGGTGCAAAAATTTATTATTGGGGTTTCTAAAACCAATTTAACTTTTTGCATACAATTGTATTATAACGTTGGTAAGGTAATAACATTTATGTTATATGCTAGAGTATTTGTAGACTCAAATGACAAATGTAAGTAGTCATAGGATAGCACTCTTAGATAATAGTAGTTTACAGTTATATTGCAGTATTTTACAGAGGTATATATATAATAATCTGTTTAAGTGATGATTTTATGATTAGCATATTTTATTTGTAAGTTAGGTATATAAAGGCTGCAGAAAACCATTGGAAGTTATTTAGTTATTCTATGTAAGTGATTTAGTTAAGATAAGAAAGGATGGGTGTTCAGTAAGTGAAAAAAGTGTCTTAAAATATTGCCGAGTGTGTTAAATATTAAACTAACGTAACGGTAAAGTATAATATATTACAAGGAAGTGTCTTTGTAAAAATTATTGCTTTAAAAGATTTTTTTAGAGCCTGTAAAAAAGAGATATAGCATCTAAACAATTACTCATTTTTGCAAAAAAGAAAGGAATAATAGGGGCATTGCACTTCTTAAAGATTTGTAAAAAAAAATATTTATGTACCTAAGAATGATACTAAAAACCCAACAAAAGATTTTAATTTTTAATTCAAAAATATAAAAAAATATTTTTTACAAATATAGCATACATTATACAAGCATTTTATAATATTTAAGCATTTAATGAGCTTCACTAAGGTCTTGTTTGTAAAACATTGCATTATTAATTATTTTTTATTACCCAATTTTAATTTTAAGTTTTAATTAATTTATGTATTGATGTGTGACGGAAAAATTACAGTTTTTTTAAAACTAGAAGCTGAAGCTGTCCAGATATGCTGTCAATACTAATTTTAGATTTAAAAAAACAACCATTTTACAAAATTTTAACTGGTATAAAGAAGTGCAAGTGATTAAAAAAACGAACCAATGTAACAAAACTAACTGTAAGGCCTTTTTAGAGCTGCAAAAGAACCTTTTGAATACACATAAAAATTATTAAAAAAAAACCTAACTAAAAAAAATTATAACCTATTTTTTGCCATTCATGCAATTGCTGTAGACTTACTGAAGTAAGGGCTTCTGTACAGAGATAAATTGTAGCAAACCTTATCATCTTTTATATATTTTTTTTAAATATTATATTTAAAAGAATAAAATTGTGTGTGTAAAAATCTAATATACCTAATAATAGCTAAATTACCGTCCCTGTGACATAAATATATTTTTTTACTTTTATTTTAATTTTAATTGCAGTAATACGCAGTATTCTTTATTAAAGTATAACGAAACATGAAACTTTAGCATATTATTAAACGAAAAAAAAATTGTTTACTGATTCAGATAAACTAAATTTGATATTAACACTCGACATCACCTGTCAGGAGGAGGAGAATTACATCGCTATTTTGATGTAGGTCTTATCTGAAAAGTTTTTATTATACCTTACTACGAAATCTTAAAACGTTTTATTTAACTACTAAATAAAATGCTTATTTCAGGCACATTTGTTAAACTAGCTGTTGCAGATTCTAGAATGAGTATAACCTTTTTTAAATTTGTTTAAAAACGGACACCAACGTAAATATTTTATAATATAATTATTACAGTCTCTCCCCATTTCACTCCGAAAGAAAATCTAAAGGGAAAATTAAAAAAGACATGAAATATCTCTTCAGACACGGCTTAATTCTGATTAAATATTTTCTTTGCTTTCCTAAAATTAAATTTTATAGGGTGTATATTTACATAGAGGTTACGTAATCCATTTACTTCTGATGAAACATTCTATTAATTCTTTGTTAAATAATTGGGTGTAATATACATAAACCCCAGCCTTTGTAAAACTGTTTACATTTTCAATAGCGCTACGTGACGGATAGTGTAAATGTCCATAAGAGTCCAGTAAAATCCAATTTTATTTAAAAAGTTTGAAATCTAAATATATAGCTTACAGGTGTTTATTACTTACTAGATGAAAAGCCTGTCTTCGCCAGGCAAGAGTCAATATTAAGTAGCCTCTGTCTTCGTAAGACGCCTTCCGTACGGCTAACGGTAAAAAAACACTTTTTTGCTCCTATTTTTGTCCCGGGGGCGAAATTCAAAAAACGGGCTTCGTTAGGTTCTAGCCATTGCTAAAGACTACCACTGTGCCAAATTTCATGATTTTAGCTCAAGCCAAAACTTCAGAATTACGTGGACAGACAAATAAATATATATACCTACCTACATATAAATATATCCACATTAGCAAATTATGTATATAGATTTCACGATTTTAATACAAAAAGTCTGGTTTTACGATTGCTCCCACTACCTATACCAATAAATATTGTAAAATTATAATGAATTTAAAAAAGGACAGGTTGTCGCGTCAGTGGTAAAGAGATGAAAACTTCATTCAATCGCCAGATATGAAAAACGTATTTCAAGTAAGGTCTGATTTGACCTGCACATAAAAGTGACAAAAGTGTTAGGTTAGAAGCGAAGAAATAGTTTTTGGCTTGAAATCCAAGCTTTTTACAAGCTTCACTGGCCATAAACATATACTTTTCGTGTATTTTTGAAAGTGATGCTGATAAAATTCAACAATTCTTTATTTTGCAAAACGTGACAGTTTATATATAAAGGCCGACAAATACGAGTATGACTGTATGTAGAGACATTAAACTGGACATATTTTATAAGTTTTGTAGTAGTTACCAACAGACTCTGCTGTCGACTAAATATAAACTGAAAAACAAAAGGAGCAAATTAAGGTTTGAACTCCCTGTAAAATGATTAGTTCTAATGAAGACACAACGAATTAAGTTACTGTAAACAAGTTTTTATTTGCTCAAAAAAATACTTAAGTTTTACTTCACATACGCCAATGAGAAAATACCTTTCCCTTGACAAAATTTTAAAAATAAATTTACTTAAAAAAATTGCAAAATAAGGTAAAGGGACAAAGCTACCCTAAAAATAGGCACTGATAGCCTTAGTTAATATGTCAAGGGTTTGGCGATCTTAAACATAACTTATTATCTACTTCGAATGTTTACAAACTTATCAATGGCTTATTAAGTATGAAGAACAGTCACAAATTTTGACCTTGAAGGGTCACAAAGATTTACTTTATTTTAGCAAGAAAATTGTTTATATTTTTACCAAAACCCGAATCGCCCTTCGACAGCGGAGTCTATGAGGCGACGTTACGACACGATTAGAAATTATTTTATAGCACACAACTTTGAATTCAAATTAAGAAATTATTTACAGTTTTTTTTAAACACCCTGTGTCACTGGTCACTTCTATGACATCCGGTACAAATCATTGACAAACTATATTATCAAAAAGTTTTGATGTTACCTTGACTATCCAGCTATTCCTCTGACATACCATTCACCATCACTTTTTTTAATCATTACTCCAGCTAAATACTGCCCTGGTACAGTTTTTTATTTCACTTTTATTACACCTTACTTTACCTTTGAACTTTAAGTAGAATATGTCAATTTAAAATTGACACCGAGAACTATTTAGAGTAGCTTTAGTAGCTAAGAAATGTACACTTTGTACCATACCTTATAATATAAATTGGTTTCAGAAAGAGGTAAGATTTAAATGATGCCAAATTTCTTACGCTAACACGGAAAAAGTAACATTACATTAGCGCAGAAAACTGTTAATTTTCTATCAAATATTTAAGAAAACAATTTGGAGATTTGTCCGAAAATGCTAAAGAACCTTCAGACAAAAGCTTTACTGTTTACGGCAATTGTCCTACTACTATTGCGTGTTCATATCAACTTAGAAAAACTTTCCAGCTACGGGTTATCTCAACCGCACAAATAGCTGTACTGCCTGTCCCCGGTCTCCCGACGCACAGATCTTGCAACCCGACCCCTTATTCCTTCTTTTTCTGACACGCACCCAAGCTACTCGACTCCCCCTCTCTCTCGCGTTGTAGTTAGCATCGTCCTAAGGGCCCAAATTCCGACGCTCTAGCCTTGAGCTCTTATTGGTTGCTATGTCATCACAAGTTCACGAAAGTATGTCGACACGTTGGCCTTCTAGCGTGCTATTATTAGATTAAAAGAGGGTTCCAATAATTAAATGTGTCTCTCGCGGTGCGCTTTAAATTTAGTAAAGCGGTGTTATCACGATTATTCAGGAGTTTTACTGGTTTCAAAAGATTTTTTTTAATTTAAAAAACTTAAGAAAGAAATATTATTGTACTTAGGGCTATCAAAAAATAAAATATTTGTTGCCAGTTTCTGCAACATTAGTTTTTGTTTATTTTTAACGTTAAAATTAAATTTACTTTTATGTTTCAAGTTATTTCTTAATTACATAATGTAGAATATAATTAGGTTTTTAAATTTAGAAAATATACCAAACCATTCATTAAATATTAAATGTTAATTATTTACTTTTTGATGTAATTGGAAGAAAATATTATTATTTTTTTTAAATATAGCAGCAACTTTTATTAACCTAATATCGGTTTTGGTACGCCTCAGAGTTTATTAATCTAAGGGGGTTATGACATCGGCGAGAGCGGGGACAGAAAAAGTTCAAGACGTGAGGGTGTGAAAAGTCCCGCTTGTGTTGGCGGCCCTGTCGGGTAACACTAAAAGTTACTAGCATTATCAGCTGTAGACAGAGTCGTGCCACAAGTCGAAGTTTTTATATGGTGTTAATTTTGCAGTTGCAAATATTTGTGTGCAAAGTTGATATATTATTGGTTTTGGTTTTGACTTTGTTTTTTTTACATAGTTTTTAGTAGTGTTTAGTCGTGTAGTTTTAATTAGTCTTTAGGGTTTTGTACAATATGAAGAAGTTAAGGGATGTGCGAACAATGCTTTAAACTGCAAATATTTAAAAATAAGTTTTCATAAATTTCCAACAGGTGATATACTAAGTATACCACAAAATATTATTAAATAATACCATTAGTACTGTGTTCTTTTCTTTCATATCTATTTCAAAATGTAAAAATTTCAGTTGTATTTTATCTAATTGTTGCCATTGTAAATGTATTGTAGTGTTGTAGTTGTGAAACAAATAAAGTTTAGTTTTGTAGCAATAAACCTATATTCACATTTTTTTACATAAAATAATTCAATTTATTGCCCAAGTGGAAAATCTTGCTATTATTCTGGAATATCAAGACGCTGTATGCTCCATAAGTAAATAAATAACTAGTTTTTAAAACTAACATAATTAGTTTTTAAAATAAAATGGATTAAGGATTAATAGACAAGTTTATATATTTATGAAGTGATACAAAAACACCGTCATACATTCCTAAAAAGAAAAGTTATTATTCTATGGCTTCCAGTATCTGATCCGAAGTTGGATATTTTATAATCTTACAAAGATCTTCAAGATACCTTGTAAAAGCCCATTTCTGATCCTGCACTTAAAGAAAAGCTTCTTTCCCTTGCTCACCGACGGGCTGTAGGGAATCTGTCTTTCTTTTATAGGTATTTTCACGGCCTCTGCTCAGAGGAGTTGGCCAGTATAATTCCTTTTCTGGCAGTTCCCAACAGAGCAACACCTAGTGCAACTTTTATGCATCTTTTTACAGTTCATCTAGAGAGGCCCCGAACTTCCCGCTTTCTTCGTTCCTTCATCCCTAGAGTGTCAAGACTATGCAACCTGCTACCTGCAGAAGGTTTCCCTTTTTCTCCAAAATTTAAGTCTCTTGTGAATAAACTCCCTCTTACCACACTTTAGACACCCACGGTACGTTAGTACTTGGGCCTCAGCCTTTGTGGACTGTCCCAAGATAAAACAATAATTAAAAACCACAAACTTCTTTACTTGCTCATACAATTTTATAAACGTCCTAATAAACATGGGTATTATTAAAGAAAAGAAGGGTGTTAATATTTCAATATCGTGTGTTTAAAAATAGAGTAAGTACTCATAATTATTACAATAAATTAGCAATCATCAGTATTTTCTACAACATTTCTTTTCTCATTTTTAAAATATTTAATGTAGTAGGTACCATTGAAAAGGTACGCCATCGTCCTGTTGTTGCTTTAATTTTTAATTTCAATAATTGAATTACATTTATCTTTTTTTAAATATAAATTTTGTTCGTCGGTATAAAAGCAGTTTTTCATTTCCACCTCAATTCGACGCCACTGTCCGGCATAAAATCCAACATGGCCGAAATGGGCCCTTCTTGACGTCACACAAGAGTTCTTCAATATGGCGGATGTCATAACCCCCTTAAGATTAATAAACTCTGGGTACACCTAAACGCCTAAATATAGCTACATATCTTGTATTATCTACGTTACCGATATATTTTTTAAATATTATGGCATTTTTCACCCTTTTAACGTGCTCTAACATTTACTTTTCTTTTGTATAAATTTACGCCCTATAAAATATTTAATCTCAGAAATGGGTAAAAAGCTTTCAATCAAAATTAAAGCTGTGTCTAAAGTGGGAGTTCTCTAATATTCGTTTCCTTTAGATCTTCTACTGTACGAAATATCATTTGATGTAGTTAAATTATTTAAAATGTTTAATATTTATTAAAATACCCATTTTTATTTTTAAATTGGAATTAAAGTAAGAATATTTTAAAAATTAGGGCAATAATTAAAAAAAAAGAAAGGAAATACTACTTTAATGTATGAAATTTTTAAACATTGTTTTAAATTAGTTACCATAAAAAAGTGTATATTCTTTAAAACTATTAAAATTATAGACATATTCTATATTGCTTTGGCGTATTCTAGTTTTAAAACTTCCTTTTTGGATACTCGGCAAAATCATTATACGATGGAATCTCTTTGATCTTGGTCCCGGGGTATAGGGACTCAATGTACTCACTGGCCCCAATGAAATCGCCTTAACTGAAATGGAAAAACCCCCAAAAATCTAAGTACTTCTCTACTTTTCGGTAACAAGTCTACCACTGTTTTTAAGATCTAGGAGCACGGTAATGAGTTAGGCCAAGTTCCGGCATGACGCAGGCAATCTGTATATTATACGAAATGGGAAAAATATGTTGTATTTTCCCTATCATACCTTCGTGATCAATCCACATAAAGGTATGAGTATAAAGTGGTTTCTGAGATACTCGATTTTAAAAATAGTCCATTTTACTACTGACTGACTTACCTAAAAATTGGTATGTAAGTAGGTTGTAGAATACAAGCAAAAAAAATTTAAACTGTACATTTTTACTCAGAACGCTCTGAAAAAAAGAAGTAATTAAAAGGTATTATAGAAATTTGCAATCTCATTGAACCCGAGTTTATGAAGTCAGAATTGTTTTGAACTGATAAGAGATCCCACCAAAAACACTTATGTAAAAGTAAGAGTCAAGTTCCTATCCAAAAAACTCGACTTCTTAAGGTACTAAAATAAAAAATTGGACGAAGTTACGTCGACACTTTTATTCTAAATAAATTATATACCCAGCACACCCTTCTTGTAGGATAAAAAACTGAGTAACCTACCTATTATGTGTGTTAAATTAAAAGGTTATTTATTTATAATAAAATTGTGGACAAAACTTGGTCCAATTTTTAGATTCCAGTACTTTAAGAGGCCGAATTGTTTGGATAGGAATTTGGTCCCTTTTTTTTGGTATGATGGCCTTACAAACTGGTGTATTGGCCACGAAAGCTTATAGTGCATAATTAAATATTTCTATTATAAAAAGAGTAAAGGTCAAAGTTTATTTTATTACAAACATATGTTTGTGTGCAATGTATATTTACTAATATTCAAAAGGTAATATAACCAAATAGATCAGGAGAGTAGGATAAATAGGAATTAAAACAGGGACACACCCTTCTCGCCCAGGGGTCTATCAGGGCATTTTTAAATAACATACAGTGTGGACCCGGATTGAAGGGAAATACATTTATGGTTAACATGGTTCTGGTTAGACATGATCAAATCTGTAGTTTACGTTATATTTTTAATTTTAATGTGTTTGGTCCCTATTCAACATATGTGTATGTGTAAACGTAACTGAAAATTAAATAGTAATTAAAATTAATGTTTTTAAAATTTTGGTATAAAAAAATCTTATTTTTTTTTAATTTTGTACCAAAATTATAACAATTTTAATTTTTATTAATATTTAATTTTTGGTTATTTTTATTATAAAAACGGTGGTAGATGCCAAACACATTATAAAATATTTTGATGTGACTTTGACGTTAAGTATTGTAAGGATCGACTTTAGAGGTAGGTACCACTGGTCAGCATCGTACGGACGGTACGCATTGTACCGATCGGATTTTTGAATTAACTATATAATTTCAAACACGCAGTCCTATTTGAAAACATGTAGTAAATTCAAAAATCAGATACGTGCGATGCGTACCGTCGGTACGACGACGACTAGTAGACTTTAATACAGCAACCAATTTTAAGCATCACTTTTGTGTTGTTAACGAAATATGCCGCAGTCGTACAATATAATATCAGCTAAAATTAGTAGACTGAAGTAAAGGGTGGCACTGATCATTAACTTATCTAGTATTTTAGGATGCTTGATTAGCTGTTTGATTTATTCTAAACCTAAGTTTAAAAAAAAATGATACCTGGTGTTGTGGAAAACAAAAATTCGACATTTATCAACATTCAAAAACCAAGTATGGCAGCGTCAAGTAGGCAGATGAGTTTTTCGATTTGGTTTAAGAGATTTTCTAATTAAACTTAACTTAAGTTAATCTTCAAATAGTTTTGTATTTGGCCACTCCGTTAACGTTTGGAAAACGTTGGGACTTCGAGCAGCCGTTTATACTTTTAAGATTCAATCCGATAAGTGTCACTCAGATACGTGTAAATGTAAATTCTGCTTTATGGCATACATTACCTAATATGAAAAAGATGGTTCTTAACTGTACTACAATTTTTTTACTTTTAATACATTGGATTACACATTACACAATTTAAAAAAAAATCTTTGAAATAAATAGCCCCTCTAAACAAAAAAAAAATAAATAATGACAGGAAAAGACATCTTATTTAATTTGCATATGATTAAAATACAAAAAAGGCAGGCAAAAGAATATTTACTAGTATAGTATTTTTTGAGATATAAGAAAATGAGTAAAAGTCTCGTCTGCTTCTAAGTGCAGTAAAAACCTTTGAAATTAGCATTTTATGGTACTATTAGGGTAGGTTAACCTAATTATCGCACCCGACCATACAGGGTCGTATTTCTACCTGACTGTAATAATATATAAGTATTAATAATGTCCTATTTCCCCAGGTTAAATCTAAACGTATAGGGTAAAGTGCGGACATTAACTATTCTCACCTTTGTTGGCATGGCCATAAAGGATCACTTTCGAGGATTTTTATTGCAGTCAGAGATAATCGATATGTCTAGTCATTTTCTTATATTTTGAAAAATACTATAATATAAAATAAACAATGATAAAATAATAGTTTGTACCATTCTGCATAACAGAAGTTTTTGGATTGGTATTTCTTTATATAAAGGCATAGAAAATATAAATAATAAGAATGATTCAAATATGTTTTTTCATTTTTACATTAAATCTTATTAAAATTTGTATTAAATTATTAAATTTTTAAAAGTATTAAGTTACTGTAAAATCTCTAGATATTAGTCGTAAACGACTTACTTGGAATTTTTTTAATATATTTTCCATAACAGTTACTCAGTTTTTCTTATCTGGTTTACTAAAAATACGTTCTTAGATCTTTACTCTCTTGTATTTTACCAAGGCATACAAAAAAACATACAATTCTTAAAAAATTAAATTCTTATTTGTACTAACAGAAGCTTACAGTCACTAAACTTATATTAATAATATAAAGGATGCTAAATCAGTATGTACAATAAATTTAAAAGACTGTTCTTTAATTAATTTTAAGAAAAAAGTTTACATAAACATGGGTCCGGAAATGTTTTATTCTTAGGATAGGTACAGGGTGTTTAAAAAAATTGGTTTTTATTAAATTTCTTAAATATTTTTTTCTTATTTAGTTGTTATTTGGCGATGGTGTTTATAGCATTTCAGTGCTAATTTAGCTTAAACATGATTGAATTTATTAGGTCCAGTGGCGTCTTGAGCGGCACCTAAATGAATATTTCTGAAAAAAAATATACGCCACTATCCTTTGTGCAATTTTTATATTTTCTTTAAAATAACCAAATAAAAATACAGCTTTTTTGTTTTCTTCGTTATTTTGTGTCTTGCTTAGTTTTCGAGAAAAATAATCCACTTAGCTGCATATTCTTGAACCACATAAAAGGCATTGGAGAAGTTACTTTTTGAAATTATCTTTTTAAAACTATTTATTAATAATTTGATTTTAATTAAATTAAGTGTTGGAAATGGCCAGCTTCGACTCCAATACATGTTTCTTGTGTAGTCCAAAGATAAGCAAAAAAGCTATATTTTTATTTGCCTAATCCAAAGAAAATATTTAAAAAATATATTTTTTTGTCAGAAATATTCGATTAGGTGCTGCTCGAGACGCTACTGAGCTTAATAGATTTAATCAAGTTATGGCTAAATTAGCCCCTTATTGCTATGTATAACACGACCAAATTACAACAAAATTAGGTGAAGATATTTACGAATTTTTTTTAAAGTTTAATACCTTGTATGTTAAAGAATTATAGCCATGATTATATGATTATTTTGTCCCATAATTACTCACAAAAAGGTTTGTTTAATTTATTGAACAGTATATTATTATAATACAAGAAGTATTACTAAAAGATTTAAAACTATTCCTTACTTTACTATACCCACGAACAAGTCAGTTTAAAGTAGTTTAAAGATTTAGATCATTTTAAAAGTACTTACGATTTAGGACGCAAAAAACTATTTCTATTTTAAATGTCATATAAAAAAAGCTTGTACAATAATATGCCAATCGTTTATTCAAATTACAAGACAGCGGTTGACGTAGGCTTTGAGTAAGAAATTCAAAAGCTTAAAAACATCATTTTGTGTTATATATTGTTATATAATCGATAACAATATCTTTTAAACATAGCCTAATACCTAATAGTATTAAACGTATCAGCAGTAACACCTGTACTTACGTCTTCAAGCCCAACTGGCTTTAAAAAAGAACAATGCACTTGCAAATTTTACTTTGGCATTATACATAAAATAAATCATAGTAACGACCATCAGTGGCTATCTTTTGAAAATGATGCTTAGAACATAAAAAAATAAAATCTGTACATATTACTATTTGTATGGAAAAACCTATAAAAAATAGCCATGTTTCTCTTAAGGGTTAAAAAAGATTTAATTCAAATTTAATCTCGGTACTGTCAACAAGACTTTTAAAAATAATCAAAGAACAAACAAAATAGGTTTTTCTACGACTGGCACTAAAAGTACCATTTTTTTACTGGTTACTAGCTTTTAAAATAAAATATTTTTATGCAATAAGGAAAACCCACACACAGTGCGAAAAGTACTTTTCTCTCTAGTAACAAAAGTAATTTGCTTTCAATTGTTATAATATGAAATAGTAGAAATAGGCCTTTAATTCGCGACTTTGACATTATCTAGCAGCCTGTGGCAGTTGGCGTCGTATAGCAACAATTAAACAAAAATGAATGTATCATGCATCGGCGAGCGCCATATTTATTGCAAACGTCAGCTTTATGAATGTTGTATTTTATCCGATACGATACTATAATTTCTTTATGTTTTTTTATAGATAAAGCAAATAAGGTAATTATTACAGTTACTAGTTAATTGATGATTCATTAATAAAAACGTTAATTATTAATAAAAATTATTATATTATGATTGACTATATTATTAATAAACTAGATGAAAAGCCTGTCTCCGCCAGGCGAGAGACAATATTAAGTAGCCTCTGTCTCCGTAAGATGCTTTCCGTACGGCTAACGGTAAAAAAACACTTTTTTGCTCCTATTTTTGTCCCGGGGGCGAAATTCAAAAAACGGGCTTCGTTAGGCCACTGCTAAAGACTACCACTGTGCCAAATTTCATGATTTTAGCTCAAGCCATAACTTCAGAATCACGTGGACAGACAAATAAATATATATACCTACCTACATATAAGTATATCCACATTAGCAAATTATATATATGGATAAATAATACTTATATGTTTTTTTGGTTCGCTATAAAAAAACGGTCGTAGGAAAAGTATGATGTGCAACATGTGAGAAAAGCACATTTCCCACTGGCTAATTTGCGACTGGCACTAAAAGTAACATTTTTCTCACTGGTTACTAGCTTTTAAAATAAAATATTTTTCATGCAATGGAGAAAACCTACAAACTGTGAGAAAATTACTTTTCTCTCTAGTGAAAAAAGTAATTAGCTCTTAGTTGCTATATAAAATAGTGGAAAGGAGCCTTTTTGGTTCGCAACTTTGACATTATAGCAACGATTAAACAAAAAAGAATGTATTACAAAATTGTACAAATATTACAGTTTATTATAATTTAAAATAAATTTATTTATAAGTTAATTATTACAGTTATATTATATTTATATTATTGTTAATTCATAAATAAAGACGTTAATTAATAATAAATTAAATAAATTAAAATAATAAATTGTACAAATATTACAGTTACTAGTTTATTGTTAATTCATAAATAAAAACGTTAATTAATTATTAAAAAAATATATTATGATTAACTATATTATTAATAAAAAATTCTTACATATTTTTTTGTTATAAAAGAAACGGTCGTAGTAAAAGTATAATGTGCAACATATAGAAAAGCACATTTCCCACTCGCTAATTTGAGGGTACTCGCCTTGCCTTCGGCTCGTGGCTTACACTCTCTAGTGGGAAATGTTAAACGGTTCTCACTTGTTGCACAATATACTAATTCTGTAAAACCTTAAAGGTGTATTTTTTACAGGAGAGTGTGAAAAATCACTACAAATAGGCATTTTTTTTAAAATTCATAACCTGGACCCTTTAAAGGTTGGAGAGCTGAACTTTCAAATGCTTCTAATTTTTTGTTTAAACAGGCTAAAAGAAGTTTTTTTTTTAATGACGGTGTAAATATTTTGCAGTGACATTTTGTTAAATTGTTGTCCGATTTAAATTTAGTATAAAATTAATAAAATCGAATACTTTGTACAATATTAATTTTTTAGGGAGTTCAAAAACGTTTTAATGTATTTACTGTGTAAATTGTTAAACATAGCCAGAAAGAAAAAAAGGTAAATAAATATTAAACACAAAGCAAACTAAGTACACTTAATTACTATTAAACCAGAAAAAATACGCTATAATGGAAAAAAAGTCAGATATATAGCAAAAACATAAACCTCCTCCAGCTCAGACACACACAGAAATTATATCTAGATATCCCGCATAAAACTGTTGTAAAGAAATAAAACAAAAATTTAATAAGCAGATGGTTTATTTTATTAAAAAGATAAAACGGAGTTACTGTAATAAATCCTTCAGTCCCTAAGCTGTATCCTTTAATGAAATTTTGACCAAAAGTTTCCAACATGTGGTCACAATTAAATAAGGTTTTCTGCTTTCTCACTGATATAACCAAGCAAGGTCATATTTTTGTTGTCAAATATTACGAATTATATTGAATAGTCTAACAATATATAAAAAATGCTTAAGACTTATTTGGTATAGAGATATAGAGAATTTCAGTATTACAACGTTGATTAATGCTGGGTTTAGATCGTAGAAAAATATTTAATGTGTTTTTACCAAGGCAGTTTTGTGTGTATTTTAAATTTTACAGAAAATATTTTACTCATGTATAAATTTTTTCATAAGCCACGTTAAAAATTAAAAAAATTCAGCGGAAATTTCACGTTACCTAGACAACGTGGTATTTCCACTTACTTACAAACACCGAACAATTGAACCTGTTTGTTTATATTGTCGATTAGAAACGTTAAAATCAGTCAAAATGAGTCGATTTGGTCATGTACACGATGAAGAAATAGATAAAGTAATTAAAAAAACAATTTCAGTTCTAGTTTTAATTATTTTGCATGAAATTGAAAATTGTATGACAAAAAAAAACATTTTAATAGATGATACTCCCGTATTTCTCCATTCTAGAAATATTCTCCCTAAATACCGCTCGTGCATAAAAATTAACTAGATAATTTTCTTTTAAGCTTGTTATACAATTTCCACTCGTTCTTCGAACTCGTTGAATTATAAACAACAAGCTTTTATGAAAATTATCGGTAATTTTTAAGCATTCGTGGTATTACTCCCGATAATCCAAATATTGGAGACTACCAGCCCATCGTAGAAAAAAGGGACCAACCTTTTAAATTGTGGATATTGACTAGGTGCTGCTAATTTATTGATACATTAAACAAGATGAATTCGGTTAATTAAATAAAAAGTAGACCTACAAAGTGCAAAATTAGCCACCATCTAATTGATATGTACGCTATGTTAAATTTAGCAATGGACTTAGCAATTGTTTAAAGTTAACAACGGTTTAGAATGTTTAACAAAACGTCATTGTCAGTGTTATTCAATGATTTTAGTAGGCAACCTGTCAAAATCTGACATTTTGTTAAACATTCTAAACCGTTGTTAACTTTTAACAATTGCTAAGTCCATTGCTAAATTTAACAACGCGATCATCACTCGGTCGTTATGATTGTTTCAAAACTAATATCTTATTTTAACGCAAGCCAAAGTCGGGCTTGACTCCTAGGGCGACAGAGAAACAGACCTACTTACACGTATGCCGACCATTTTCTCCAATATTTTTTTTATCCACTTTCATTTGGTTTAGATGGCATATTAAGTATAAATTGTTTTAAAATGGTTATTTTTGCATTTTCTGATTGAAATACCCGAATTGTTTGAATATATGAACACATGAAATAATTCGAATAAATTTAACTGTCAGGTTTGATTTTTAAAAAAGAAAAAAATCTGTTTTATACTTTCAGTATCAGTTTTTTTATGTTATTGAAATTAATAACAGAAAAAATGTTAATTTTGGTTTAGGATAAATTTTTATGCCAAAAAATCAAATGAGAAACAGTTTCAGCGATAAAAAAGTTGGTTTTTTATTTACTATATCTCCTGCGGTGGAAAACAATCTCTCACTTTTAACAGAATAAATAATAGCATTAACGTTTGCTCAACTAAAATTGTCATTGTTTTTCCTTTTAATTGAAGTGAAATATTATATTGTTATCAGTTTTGTTATCTAAAAATTGATTATATGATCTCAAATTTTCTTATAACTTTTTTTCGTACTTTATCCAAACTTTTTAAATTAATAATTGTTTTTTTTTTAAATACATGTGTCAGCGCCATTTTTCTAATTTCTTATAAACTATATAGGGTGACCCATTATTGCGAGGTAGTCCAATATATCTGTTGTTAATAGAAATACGAGAAAATGTTTCATTCAAAAGTTATAGGATCCGTAGAGGTACACATTCTTAAAATATTTGATTGTACACAGGGTTTCCCAAAAAAGCGAGGCAGCATAAAAGTACTATTTTAATAGCAGTACCCAATTTTTTATTCAGAATTGAATTAAGTAGGAAATTCTGCGTATAACACAATATTTTAATTTAATGATTTTTGCGGTGTTGCCATGCTATTTACAATTTACGAAAAATTTTGAAAAAAACAGCCTAAACAAAAAAGCCGCCGAAAAAATAACTGATTTAAAAATTATAATATTTTGTCATGTTTCTCTCAACATCACGGATGACAGAATAATTTTGTAAATGAAAACTGGCTTTAACTTGCACAGGGTGTTTTTTACGGCGGTGCCAATATTGCAGTTTTTAAAGTAACATAACTTTATTTTTTTAAATTGAACACCCTATATTTTAATACGCCATGTTGTTAAGTATTTTATGATTTATAAATTCTTAATTATAAGTTATGTTCCAAAATGGGCCGTTTTGCCACAAATTTCGATTTTAATGGAAAATGCACAAATATCGTTGTTTTCTGTTGTTTTTTTTTTTTTGATGATAGGCCATGAATTTAACAAAAAAAAAAGTATTTTTATTACTTTATATTTTTAATTTGTCATTCTTGCAGTAGTTAAACTGATTCTAAAAATATAATGAATTTTTCTAAAGAAGAACTTGTTGATAGGTATAAGAGAAGTTTTGAAAAATATTCACAACAATATAATAATTAAAAAATTATTTTAAACTTTAGTATTTTATTTTAGTTCAACAACAAAGTACATAATATAAGTAACATAAACGAACATAAAACATAAAAACAATAACGAAATAAAATAACGTTAAAAAGAAACTATAAACAACAAGTAGACGTCAAAAAGACTATAATAAATGTTCGATATGGCCGCCGTTATTATTCAAACAAGTCTCAATGCGTTCTTCAAAAAATCGATTAACTTCGTTAAGCATATTGTTGCTGATATTTCTAAAAACTTCTCTTATACGTTGCTTCATATCTTCCTTTGTGGTTGGAGAGATTCTATAGACATGATCTTTGACATAACCCCATAAAAAGAAGTCCATTTTTGTATTATCAGGCGAACGAGGGGGCCATCGAAATGGCCCACCTCTTCCTATCCATCTATTAGGGAAAGCATTGTTCAGATGTTCGTGAATTGTTGCTGTATGATGGACTGGAGCCCCGTCGTGTAAATACCACATCCTCCCCTTAACGTAGTTTGGTAAGGCGTTGGTCAGGCGTGGCAAGTCATATTGAAGAAATTGCAAATAAACTTAACCGGTAACTCGTTCCTCAAAAAAGTAAGGACCAATTACATATTTTCCAATTATGCCACCCCACACATTTAACGATCACCCTGTTTGACTGTGAGTTCTTATAAAATGTGGATTTGTTGTTGAGTAGTAGTGGAAACTATGACGATTTACATTTCCATTTTTGTGAAAAGTGGATTCATCGGCGAATAATCAAAAAATGTGTATCTTGTTGAATTTGTTGTTGGGCCCATTCACAGAAAAGTACTCTGGCACCATAATCCTGGTCATTTAACTCCTGCATAAGCTGGATGCGGTACGGATGCATTTTGTTATCATTTAGAATTCTCTGAACTGTTTGCCGGGTTATATCAGTTTCATTTGCAATTGTTCGTTGTGAGATATGCGGATTCTTTGTAACTCTAAGCAAAACAGTCAAAGAATTTTCTCCCGAGTTAGCAGTTTTAGTTCTATCGGTCTTTTCGTAATCCACTTTTCCCGTCCGAACAAAACGATCTAACAGTTTTTCAAATGCCTCCTTTTTTGGCTGCCTTTTTTCAGGAAAAGCTTCATGGTAAAGTCTGGTAGCTAATAAACAATTCTTGTCACTTGCGCCCAATATAAAAACCATATCAACAAGTTCTTCTTTAGAAAAATTCATTATTTTTTTAGAATCAGTTTAACTACTGCAAGAATGACAGATTAAAAATATAAAGTAATAAAAATACTTTTGACGTGAAATAATAGCCGCTTTTGTTAAATTCATGGCCTACCACCAAAAAAAAACAACAGAAAACAACGATATTTGTGCATTTTCCATTAAAATCGAAATTTGTGGCAAAACGGCCCATTTTGGAACATAACTTATAATTAACAATTTATAAATCATAAAATACTTAACAACATGGCGTATTAAAATATAGGGTGTTTTATTTAAAAAAATAAAGTTATGTTACTTTAAAAACTGCAATATTGGCACCGCCGTAAAAAACACCCTGTGCAAGTTAAAGCCAGTTTTCTTTTACAAAATTATTCTGTCATCCATGATGTTGAGAGAAACATGACAAAGTATTTTAATTTTTAAATCAGTTATTTTTTCGGCGGCTTTTTTGTTTAGGCTGTTTTTTTCAAAATTTTTCGTAAATTGTAAATAGCATGGCAACACCGCAAAAATCATTAAATTAAAATATTGTGTTATACGAAGAATTTCCTACTTAATTCAATTCTGAATAAAAAAATTGGGTACTGCTATTTAAAAAATAGTACTTTTATGCTGCCTCGCTTTTTGGGACACCCTGTATACAATCAAATATTTTTAGAATGTGTACCTCTACGGATCCTATAACTTTTGTATGAAACATTTTCTCGTATTTCTATTAACAACAGATATATTTGACTTCCTCGCACTAATGGGCCACCCTGTATTTCTTATTTAATTATTATTTTTGCAAGTATCAGCACAAAAATATATAATTAAGTCGGCACCGAAATTGCCATACTCTCGATAGTACCATATTGATTTTCGTAATTTTTTTACTGTTGCTGTGTTAAGTAAATAGGTATCAAAAAATTTACAAAAAAAAGTAATGTACTGATCAAGAGGGCCGTGAGGGTCCACCGAAACATGAATATTCAAGAAACATGGCAAATTGGCTATATCTTCGCCCATTACGTTTCTATGTTTTTAAAGACTCTTTAAATGTACTTTCATTTAAAAATTAAATGTTGTGCGTAATATTTTTTTATTTTCACTACAGTCCATTAACTTTCCAATTTTTTTAACGCGCTAAAATCATGCATGTTTCCGAGTAACCTATGACGTATTTATTAATCTAGGCATAATAAAATACGCATTGAAACAAAATAAGATTGAATAAACTAATCGGTTAAACATATAACAATAATAATAAATATAATTAAATAATTATAACTAATATAATTGTTTTGTTGAATCATTGTGGTATTTGGCAGTGCAAATAAGATGATGCGTAAACTAATGCTTAAGGTGGCCGTCTGGATGCGCTGGCGCAGGCGTTTTAGATACTAATATTTTACAATTTTGTGTTCCACCAAGTGCTGCCCCGGTGCGTAGAAATGTATAACCGAAAAAATGTCAACAATTTCAACTAAAAATAAATGCCAATATGTTCTGAAGTACAGAGACTTATTTCGCCCAAAAGCTGAAACAATTTAATAAAATTTAAGGGTCATTCTTCAATATTTTACAATTTTAAATTAAAATTCGCCATAATAAGAATTTTGACTATATTATAAAACAAATTAGCCACTTTTGGATTTTATTGGTAAAATTTAAAAATAATAGTATGCGAAATTTAAAAATTATTAAAAAAATTTGAATGTTTGTTCACTCATGTAACTAAAATGTTGCGATATAGTTAAATTGACAAAAATATTTTACCGCCCTATTATGTTAAAGTACCACCGATTTTTATTATAAAAAATAGTGTGGTAGAGCAAGTACATAGTAAAAATTTAAAAATCGCCAGAAAATGAAAGTTTAGAAATTCAATGAAATGGAAAAACAAATAGGTATCATAGGTATAAAAAGCAAAAAGGATATCCCTTTGTTTAACCCGCCTTGTAGTTT